>RJWJ010003707.1:0-83233 GCA_004363605.1 Indri indri | reverse complement strand
ATCCCACTTATTCATTGACCCAAGTATATAAGTCAATGTGAACATTAACATGCCTGTCGATATTTCTCATAATTCTTTTTTGAATCAGGATCTGAACAGTATTGCTATAAATATACTTCATAACATTACACAGCAAATGTTCAGTTAAACAGAAATACAGTTCAGAAAAAGGTCAAGGGAACTGTTTCAGTGAAATTGCTGCAGCTCCCCTTTTTTACGTCGTGCTCTATTTTTGTACATAGCACGTGATGCTGAATCCACAGCAAGAGTTCTAGACTTTGCCACACAGATTCTGTGTCCTACTTCAATTTCATTTAAAGGGGCGAAAGCAATGAGATAGTCTGAGAAAAATGTATTCCTCTGTGTTTATTCAGTAGTTCATAATCTGATTAATTTAACTCTGACTTTCCCATTGCTTCATTTACTGGGTTTCGTGTTTGCATGTGGTTGCAAACATGAAACACAGTGAGATAGGAAGAGAGGAAGGGCCGAGATGTCCAGGATGTGTGGGAAGGGTTAATGCCACCACTCATGTAAGCTGTCTTCTCTGTGCTCCTAGACCGAGGTCCTTGCTCCTTAGGGTACCTTGTCATCGTTGGGTCATCTTTCTCTCCTTACGAGGTTTAGCTCGCTACATGCAGTGTGTAAAACACACACATCTACTCAGACTGATTGTCCTGGCAATTCCATCACTAATAAGTGGTGCCCAGCATAGGCATTGCCATGGCAATAGGAGGACATCTTATGTTTCTTTGAAAGGTATGGAACTCTGTTTTGGTTAACTGAGGTTAAATAATCTATTGTTCGGGTTGTGTTGTTTTGTTTTGTTTTGTTTTAGAGATAGGGTCTCTCTCTGTCACGCAGGCTGGAGTTGCAGTGGTGCAGTCACCGCTCACAGCAGCCTCAAATGCCTGGACTCAAGCGAAGCAGTCCTGCCTCAGCCTCCCGAGTAGCTAGGACCATAGACATGCACCACCACGCCTGGCTATTTTTTTTTTTTGGTAAAGATTGTGTTGTGTTTTTTTTTTTTTTTTTTGTCTCTTTGGTCATCAGTCAGTTGGAACTCATCTTTGAAAGAGTGCTTGTTTAAATCATGACTTTTTTCATGAAATAATAGTTAAAACTTATGATTTTTTTATAATAAAGATTCTATAAAATATTTATAGAGATGCTTCTTACTGAGAAAAAAAATCTTTGTAAGTATTTTCTTGTTATTAGTGTCAAGATGGTGCTCTGGACAATCTACTAATTTCATATGACCTAGTTGTACAAATGTGCTTAAATCAGTTTAGCTTGCATCTGGTTAAGTACTCTCATCTGCAAAGACTAACAACATGTCTGACAATGAGCTTCTCTCAGCTCTCTTATGTATTTATTTACTTGGAAAAATCCAAAAAAGCCAATACAACATTCTTAGTTTTGAGGCTGGTTTCATGAATAATCTGTTCCGCTCAATTTGTATTTCATTCCCCCTGTGAACAACCATAGGCTTGCAAGTAATAAGCTTTACATGATGATAGAGAGAGAAAGATGGGACCAGGCAGCAGGTGTACGGGGGATGAGCTTGTGAACAATTCTTAGACCCACCAAGATTGCTGGAGAAAAGCAATACCCTCATGTTGTAGATGAGTAAAGTGTAGTTTAGGGAGATTAAATAACCTGGTGAAAGTCACTCGGCCTGAAACAAAGAAGTGTTCCATTTGTTATAAGTTCTTGCTTTGTTTTTTTACCTTACCTTCCATGTCAGTGTGAGCATGGACTTATTTGGGGATACTCATCCATTGCTGTAGCAGCTGGCACATCCTAACCAGTTCCATCTGTGCTCCTCACAACCTGTTAATCCAACAACTTAATCCTCACAACTGCCCTGTGAGGTAGGTGTTGCATCTTCCCCTTTTAGGCTTGAGGAATATGACATTGGTCTCCCTGGAGCAGGGGCTGTGCTGTCTTGATGTCAGGGCCCTGTCTTCACCAGTCCATTAGCTGACTTCTGTCCTCATGCAGCATTTTCTTATCTGTAAAATGACAGTGAAGGGATTTTATGCAGGTATGCATTTTAATCTTTTAATCAAAAATATTATCCAGTTAATATACATATGTAAATATCAAATTAGTAAAGAAATCTTTCAGTGAAAAGAACTGACTCCCTCCAACCTAATTTTAGTCCTGCTCCCAAGGAACAATCACTTTGGAGCAACTTTTGTCTGAAATTCTGAATAATGTACTATTATTTATTGATTTAACCACTTAATTTTTGTCTGTTAACCTAATTTAGCTCACTTCTAACTTCCCTTCTCCCTTCTGTTAAATACAGTGATGTCACTAGTTCTCAAGTGATCCTCCTGCCTCAGCCTCCCAAGTAGCTGGGATGACAGGCATGTGCTACCATGTCTGGCTAATTTTTCTATTTTTTGTAGAGATGGGGTCTCGCTCTTGCTCAGGCTGGTCTCGAACTCCTGGCTTCAAGCAATCCTCCCACCTCAGCCTGCTGAAGTGCTAGAATTATAGGTGTGAACCACTGAGCTTGGCCCAGTTTTTATTTTTTTTATTGTTTACCTTTTAACATTAAACAATACACTTATATCTTCATTTCTCTTTTTCTCTGTATCATTTTTAAAAGTGAGGACATTAGCATTCCTACCCTTTCCTATTCTTCCCCCTTCTACTTTCAAACTGTTGTGGTCTTTTACTGTGAAACTGTCAAGGTTGTTACATGCTCTCTTTTATAACTGCAATTAGGTTTCCTTGCTTTGCCTATGAATTGTTTCAAAAAGTTTAAAACAAGTAAACGATGTTGACATTATTACCTTTATGCAGAGTCGTGCCTACATTTATTTCTTTTTGTTTCGAGTGCCGTGCCTCTCGTTCTGTTTGAAGGAGATTGTTCCTAATATAAAGTTCAAATGGATTCTTCTCCTTTCACGTACAACATAAAAATGGTGCTACAGTTTACTTCGTACTTTGAAACTCTTTTTTCCCCTGAAGTTGTTTCATTGCCTTGCTTGGTTGAGAGGACACATCGTATTCACCATATCCCTGGCATCTTTCAGTTTCTTACTTATTCTTTTACATGAAACCCATTTCATTTCTTCTTAAAGTCTCTGAGTGGCTATCCTCTATTTGAACTGTGCCTTTTATACTGCTTTTTGTTTCCGTGGGCATTTCTAATCGCCTTCCTTTTTCCTTATGCTTTCCAATTCCTGTCCTTGTATCCCTACTCTCTCAGTCTGCTAATTCTACATCCCAGTTTTCTCAGAGACCCCCCTCACAGAGCCTGCCATCCTCCGACCTATCCTGGACAGGTTGTCTTCTGGGCTGTTGCACAGCTGCTATCCTGGAACCCGCCCTCCTCACCCTCGTTCTGGGTTTATCCACTGTCTCCTCCACCCTGGAGCTTCCTCTTGGAGGGCAGGAAGGGGCTGCGGGACTTCTGCGTTACTAGGCTGCTCACAGCTGGTGCTGTGCCGCTCAGGACCCCATCAGCCATCTGAGTGGTCAGGATTTGATCTGAGGACGACCGCTTGGGCCAGAGAAAAACCTTCCTGGGCGCCACTCACCTACTCCAACCTCCCCATTTGCCCTACATTTGTATGCTTAGCTTGAGTTCCTCAGTGCTGGTGCTGAGTCCATTTAAGGGAAAAGAGGTACAAAGGCCGTAGCTACCCTTCAGTATTGTTGTTCAGAAAGCTTCAATTCAAACTCAGTTTCCTCAATTAAAAAAAATCTTATGATATAAACAGACAAAGGCAGGAAAAGGGATGATAATTCTTTCTAGCAAAGAAGCTATTAAATCCTTCCCCGTCCCCATTCTTCAAAAACTGTATAACCTAATTAAAATGCTAAACTCCTGTAGGTTTTTAATTACTTGCTAAAGCAGTTGGCCAGATGGTTAAACATAATAAAAATAATAACACTTTGAAAGGAATGAAGAAAATGTCATTAAAGTTTATAGAAGAAAAGAAAAAAATCCTAGGGCATTCTTATTAGATAGTTTATAAAAGTGTTGCTCCTTTTTAAAAAAGTGTATTTCTTAAGCAAAGATAAAAGTCATGTGACAAACTTCACATTATGGCTCTCTACTTATTTGAAGCTCAGACTTGAGGTAGCTTATTCATCCTCTGGAACAGGCACGACCTTCATTCTGAATTTAAGAACAACAAATACGCCTGGTTTATTTTTACTTCCTAGGAGAGACCCTATGTCTAGTTTGCATTTGCAGGCAGTGACCATCAAGGACACACAGGGCATCTTCATGGTAAGCTCTTGTCCTGCTCGGCTAGCATCTGGCACTAGCCAGTGTCCAAACACGTCTGCTGAGGAGAGACTACTGGCCATATCCAAATCCCCTTGTGGGTACCCATGGTGTGACCACCCCCTGCCATCTGACATGAGCAGAGGTTTTTACTGTTTGGTTCAGGGCTCTTACTGCTGTCTCAGTCTGCTACATTTCCTCAAAGCCCATGTGCTTGAGTTTGAGTTTTTCTTTCTTACCCTCAGGACTGGTGCTACAGTTCTCTTGCTCGCCCAAACATCCACGTGTGAATGTGGCATACAACTCAGAATAAAATCCTGCTCCACCGGCTGCACCTTTGGTGCATCGATATTTATGGAAGGAATGCAGACGTCCCTTTGGCGGAGGATTTTTTGCCACTTGGTGTATAATATGAAACATCCCCCAAGCAACAATAACTCTTGATGAAACTACTTAACAATTTCACACCTGATAAGTCTGGATTACAGTTGAGTCTGAGACTGTTTAACATGCTTTTATAATAAACTGTTAATTGGTAGCCAGAGTCTAGCAAATTGGAAGGTGATGATAGCTAATAGCAAAAAATAATTATAAGTATCTTTGCCTGATCATAATAGATACCACAGGATAGAGTTAACCACTCTGTCTCCCAACTGTAAAAGTGGTTTTAATAGAAGAGTAAGAATCTGTTTTCTGGAAAACTTACGGGTATGGAATTATTTACCCCTGTAGAATTTGGAATAAATGAAAAGTAAAGCATTATACAGAGATCGTGAGCCTCACAGTAATGTCCTTGAAGGGTAAAAGTAATTTGAAAGAGAACTTAAGATAAGTTCTATTTCTTCCTCTCTCCTCTCATGTTTTCACATCTCTGCAAGGTAGTTGGGCCTTCTAGGCAAATTTCTAATGATGCATTGGTACATAAAATTAATAAAGAACCAGGCAAACTTGTAGAAGGAATTTATTGTTCAACTTATGAAATGTAAGATAGTTCCCTTAAAGTATAATATTCCATCATTTTTTTGTCCATACTTGAAATTGATTTTGGATTTATTAGAGGCTTAAGAAACAATTTCCAGATGTATTCTGGTGGGCTCCGAGGCTTTCCATGGAACTGGCAGGTCTCCAGATAGAGGCCAGAGAGCTCCGTGTCGAGGGGCTCCTTGTTCCTCAAAGCCGGCCTTTCTCCTGGCCGTGAGGGTCGCACATCCCTAGGTGGGCCCAGATGGTCCTTTCATTTTCCTGGCTATGAGTATTGGACTTGGTCCTTGTGGCATAGGAGGCCAGGCTAACTGAGACTGCCACAAAGAGTGCACTCTGATTCCTAGCGAGGGGTCAGGCAGCCAGCTGGCACTGGGTAGCTCCTGGTAGTCAGAGGTCGGGCTGGGTTCCTCTTGTCTGCTGATGCGTCTACCATGGTGGAGAAAGGACAGCCAGGCAGTGTTGTGATGATCGGGACTTGAGGGGCTTGGAGACTCTCAGCCACAAAGCCTGAAATGGAAGTGAGTCAAGTATTCTTTGTGTGAAGAGAACTTTTACAGAAAAATTAAATCTTGCCAGGCTGTTCGGGCTGCCTGCTTTATTCTCCCAGGATGTGTTTCTGTCTGAGTGGTTCATGCCCTGGTGAGAAATGAGCTGATTCATAGCAGCCGCCCCTCTCTGTTTTCTGTCACAGGTTGTCTTTGTTTCAGCTTCTGATTATAAAGCAGAAATAATAGTGTGGATGTGGTGAGGATGAATGTCTATGAAAAGTGCATGGAGTTCCTGAGAAGTAAAATAAAATAGAGTCAGAGACTAGGTCTGATTTGTTTTTATTTCCCCAACGTTTAACACAGCACCTAACACCTTGCAGTCTCCCTGATCCTTTTTGCTGATTGGATAAAAATGTCGTAGCAGGTGATGGTGCAGTTAAGTCACTGAAGTTCCCTTGGGAGGACGGCAGTCTCGCTCTTGTTCTAGGCAGCGCTGAGTCCGTTATGGGAAAGTGGTTTCCTTGGGGGGACACGATGCAGAATAGAGTGATAACAGTCTCTTTTCCTAGTGAGATTTTACTGTGCCCTGAGACCTGCCTGCATGTGAGGATCGCTGGGTGCCCCACTGGCAGCGTTTGGGCCTGAGCTGTCAGGGGTTACATGTGACAGCCATGTCTTTCTCCCACAGGAAAGGAACTCCCTTTTGAAGTTCCCTGCATGGCGTTTCAGAGGGATTTTTTTTCACGACCACATACTTAAATAATTATAAAGTCCCTGCCTATGTGTGGGGTGCTTCAGTGAGCATGCAGGGGAGAAGAGGCCATGGTTATAGCCCTCAAGATGCCTGTTTTCCCATGAGGGAGAGATGCAGACTGTGTAAGGGCTGAAGGTGTTGAGGAGGAGGACAGAATCTCCCCGCAGGAGTTGGGGAAGATCACCCTTGAAGGAGGTGGAGTTTGAACCCCACCTTGAGGAAAAGATAGGAATTTGGTGGGTAGGGATGGGAGTGGAGGGACCATTCCAGGTGGAGAGAAAAGCAGGAGGAGAAGAGGAAAAGGCTGGGTTGGATTCGGAAAGCAGCGAGTTTGCAAGAGCTTAGACTAGAAGGGGGAAGCAGGCCCAACTTGGAGACCCCTGGATGTCACCCTGAGGATTGCGAGTGACTCTTACTATCCTTTTAATGTCATATAGTGAGCACCATAACTCTGCTTCTGCCCAGGCAAACACAGTGGGAACATGGAAAAGCTGGAGGTCCTTAGAAAGTTTTCACTTGATCATTTCTAATTGTATTGGGTCCTCTCTTCGCTTTCTCTCAGTGAAAAAATGCAGCGATGGGGGAGATAGTTGGAGGGTCAGGCAACACTGTGGCTCCAATGTGGACACCAGCCTCAGTAGACTAGGGAATGTCACCCCTGATCCGATAGATGGACTTAAAAACTGGAGACCAGTTAGTCCCACTTCCTCAGACAAAATAGACTGGGTGTGTTTCTGTTATGTATATTACACAATTATGTCTGAATGTTGTATATTATTGATTTGGTTTAATGCTCTTAGACATGCCATCTTATTGTTTGTTTTAAAGGTTTTATCTGATCGCAAATACTTAGCCTAAGTTAATATTTTATGAAACCCAATCATGACTTAAGGCTAGAAATATGATGGAAGCCATGGCTGTCGCTGTTTTAAAAAAAGACAATTTACTACACTCAGGACAGCTTAGATTGAGAAACACAAACCTATTTTAGCACATGGCCCATTTCCTTTATTGGCATTCCTGTGGGCAATGATGAATCTTAACTCATTTGCTCATTATTAAGGCCATTGCCCTCCAAAGACCACATTAATTAATTAATTTTATATTCCAATAAATATTTACATAGTGATTATTTTATCCCAGGTACCGATCTAAGAACTTTACAAATATTGTCATTTAAACCTTAGCCATACAAGATAGATACTGTTCTTATTATTCCCGTTTTACGGATAAGGAAATTAAGGCACAAAGAAGTAAAATAACTTGCCCAAGGTCACACAGATGGCATTCATTGCCATTTGAGTAGGCATGCGAATTAAGGCTGTGTTTGGTGTGTTTGATGTCACCTGCAGGAAAAGAATAAAAGGAATTCACCTGAGAACTTACCATGATGTGTTTTGGGACAGAATTGTGTTCTTGGACCATTTTAATAGAGGTGTATTTTCTACAGTTTATGTCGGTAGTTATCATTCAAGAAACTCAGTATTTTGACTTTAAACGTTCGTAAGTGAACAATATCCATGTATGTAAAGCCAGTACACATTAGCTATACCAAAGCTCAGCCCTGCAAAATTATCTTTTTATGTTGCAAGATGGGACTGTTGGTAGTAGCATTTCCCCAAATGACTGTACAATTAATAATAAGTGACATTTAGGGACATTTTGTATGTGCCCCACAACCTGCTTAAGCACATCACATGCAGTATTTTGTTTAATCCTCCCAACAACACTACGAAGCAGGTCCTATGCATATCCCCTTTCTACAGATAAGGAAACTGAGGCCTGGAAAGGTTTAGTAATTGAGGAAGCAGCAGAGCAGGGATTTGGAGCCTGGAAGTGTTTCCTGAGCCTCTGGTCTTAACCACTGTGCGCGCCTCCCCACCCTGTGCCACGGCTGAGTGCAGCGCCCTCGCCACTGTCTCAGCCTCCCTCCCGGGAGCAGCATGGGACATGCTGCCAGCCCCTGCCCCTGCTTGCTGAGTGCAGCATTCTCGCGGTGCTGGCCGACCCTGCTGTTTGCTGCTGACTCTTGCCAGCAAATGATAGCTGACCTTGATAGATTTCCATGGTCATCTTGTAGCCAGTCTGTTAAATGTCTTAATGAGATCCCTCCACTCTCCTTTGCTCTTAGCAAGTACTTAAGGAGTCAGGTTTCACCCCTTGCCCTGCCACCATCAATCTGCTCCCCAGCCTGAGTTCCGCATTTGCTGGCTGACCAAGTGCCACTCTGCACTGCCCTTGGGCAGCAAGGAGATGGCACCGGTGGGTGGGGCAGAGGGAGACACTGACAGTGAGTGTGTAACTGTGTGGAGGGGAGCTTATGTTTATGCTCTCGTGTGAGCTGCTCATCAGGCACCTTGAGAAATCAACTGATGATAACTTCTCTTACTTTTGGACAATATTTTCTTCTACATCAGGCATGGTGTCTGTTATTGGTAGATGCTCTATAAGCATTTGGTGAATGCATGAACAATGAGTGACTGAATGGATGAATCATTTCTTGGTTCCTTTGATTAAATGTCATCCTAGAAGGCTCTGGTGATGCTCTTTCCCCTGCTGCTACCTGGGACTGTATTTTCTCCACCTGGCTCTTCCCTCCTGAATGCCTGGACTCTGTTCCTCACCCCGTCTCCTTCCTGTGTCAGTCCAAGGAGTGGCTGGACCAGTAGAGGCAACAAATGTACTTGTAGGTGTTATTGCAGATGGTGTTAGGTTCCATAGTTTTAGAATAGAACTATTTATCTGGAGATTAGGAGTTAAATCAGCTTTCAAGGTCCAATTATTACATTAATATCAACTTTTTTTTTTGAGATGGGCTTTTTTGTTGTTGTCACCCAGGCTGGAGTCCAATGGTGTCATCATTGGTCACTGCAATCTCCAGCTCCTGGGTTCAAGCAATCCTCCTGCCTCAGCCTCCCAAGTAGCTGGGACTACAGGCATGCGCCACCACGCCCAGCTAATTTTTATATTATTTTGTAGATACGGGGTTTCGTTGTGTTGTCCAGGCTTGTCTCAAACACCTGGCCTCAAGGGATCCTCCCACTTCAGACTACTAAAGTGCTGGGATTACGGGCGTGAGCCACGACATCCAGCCTAATAGCAATATTAATATGTGTGATATTAATGTAGAAACACACATTCTGAGTCTTAAACAGACTTCGGGGTAACCCACCGGGAACTGCATATATTTGAAAAGCTCATATCGTCCAAGCATATGCAGTGGAATCTGTTCCACATCAGTTCTCATGACCGAGAATCTCTTCTTGACTTTGTTGTTTTCTTTGAAATGCTGGATTGAAAATAGAATGTTTATGGAAATTGCATTCCTGGTGCTAGCTATAGATTCCCACAGAGTTTTATTTTCCAGTTGGAGTTTATACTTGATCCATCACACCAGTATCAGGGCAGACTGCACATTAAGCAGTTTCTCTCTGTGTCTTGTCACAGATGTGTCGTCCCCACACCAGCGTTCCTCTGCCAAGATGAAACCGATAGAAGAAGGGGTGGAAGATGATGACGATGTCTTTGAACCTCTGACTCCAAATACATTTAAAGTCCATCAGTTGCCTTGATCAGAGAGAGAATTCAAGTTACCAAGATGGAAACGGTCTTGAAGAGATCCCGGAAAACACCAGCACTTTTTCATGGCTTTTAGGTTATTCAGCTTTAGCACATCCAGACTGGTAGCATCTGAGGGCCGGAAAGTGAGGAAGGGCCAAAGATGGAAAGGTTATTTTACCTATCTTTTTAGTTGGTCAGATGTTAAAGTAATTGTTCTGCTGAGCCTTCTGACTAAGCCTTGTTCTATTTTGAGATATGTATTTTGACAGTATTTTCTAGATATATTATTGTTTTAACTTAAAAAATCTTAGCACCGTGTCCATGCAAATGCCTTTTCACTTATTTTTCCAAGTGGTGGTTCTTTTTTCTTCACAGTTTTTTCTCCACCATGGTAGCAGGGTTGTCCCTGTGATACAAGTTTGAAATTGAGGCTAAGGTAACCTTAAACAGCAGGGAATCTCAGGCTTTTTATTCAGTGATTTTTTTTTTTTATGGGAGATTTTAGAGAAAGATGTGATTTGACTGGTTTTATTTTTCTCCCAGGCCAGAAGTGTTACTTCCCTAGGTCACCCTTATTTGTGTGCTGTGCAGATAGCTTGATAATGAAGAAAACTCATCAGACTTTACTCACATTAGCCTTATGTTATGCCGTTTATAAACTGGTCTGCAAGCCTGAAGCTGGAAAGATAACAAATGGAAGCAATTTCTGAGCTCGGTGTCGACCTTCAGCTAAACTCGACTTCATTGTGATTTGGAGCCATCTTGTCTCACACGCTCGGTGTGGGGGACACCGTATTTAGGGTCGGGAGGATAGAGGAGTCAAATGGCTGAACAGGATGAGGTGACTGAAGTCAGCTTTATTCTTTATCTGTGTCCTGAAGTTTCAGGTTGTTCCTCCAGAGGCAGAGACGTCTCTTTTAAAAGTGTGCCAGATGCCCAGGGCCGGGGTGTGATGTGGACACAGCTGTGGAGCAGTTTGCCACAGGCCACGCCCTGGATGCCCACCTTAGATCTTGCTGTGAGGGCCTTGATTCCAGAGCTCTCTTTTCTACTAGAATCGTGTTTTAGGAAACAGTGGTATTTGGCTGGTGGGAAATGAAAACACACGTCACTCGTTGGTCTGTCAGGTCAGTGTGGCTGCGGCACTTGGCCCGGCCACTCAGTGGAGTGAGGCCCACTGGTGGCTGTGCTAGTCACGCCCCATTCATGTTTATTTAGTTTCATCCAATAGAACCAACTTTCAGTCAGTCCCTTCCCTGTGACATTGAATAGCTAAGAAAAGTCCCAAATGAAATTATCTTCAGGTGAACTGAGCCGAAAGTAGCATCTCTTGCCATGAGGTGATTTCTTAGGAAAGGCATGGAAATAAGCTTGTCTAGAGTCACCTCATTTTCCTAAATCTATTTTTTGGGAGTATGGTATATTAGTAATTTCATTTGAGTTAAATTTACATGCTGGGCATCCAGCTCCTGACATATTTACCATGTGTTGGCTCATTAACACCACAGTGAAAAGGTTGATTTAACGTTACTGCCATAGTAGTCTCTTTAGTTAGCTAAATTAGGAGTTTGTTTTGGAGAAATGAAGCAAAGGTCAATGACAGCCTTGGCTTTAAGATTGTGAAGGTCACTTAGGTTGATATCTCTCTCTCTCTCTCTCTCCCCCAACCCCTCTCCGTGAGAGCACAGGTGTGACTATGATGTCCTCTAGCTATTGGAGTAAGGTCAGGCAGCCCATTTAGTTCACACGTGCATAAGACTAACTTGCCAAAATCATTAGATAGAACATTGTTCTCTGGGTAGAAAGTAATTTTAGATTCTGCCTTGCTCATATTTTTAAGGTTCTGTGGATCCAGGGAACCCTGGGGTTTTCTTATCCTGTCTTATTTTCAGGCTCGTCTCACTTTGCCAACCCCAGACAGCAGAGAGGGTCATCTCTAATGATCAACCTAGATGTGTTTGGAGGTTATTTTCTGTAGTGCTGGGAACAAACCCATTTTCAAAGCACACTGCTAAAAGTAGGTGATATAAAATCACTTGCTGTTTTTATTAATACTAAAGAGTGTGTGTGTGTGTGTGTATCAGTGTCATTGATAACGAAGATTGTAATCTCAAGGTTAGGAATCTTGAAAGCCTAACTTAGCCTGAATGGGAAACATGAAACTATTTTTAAATACACACCTGTTAGGAAGACAATGAGACTCAGAGAAAAGGAGCCGTAAGCCATTGAGTAGCCCTCCCATATACAGTTGATTGCAAAGAAGCAGATGAGAAAACAGAAAAGTGTTTTAAGTGTGAGATCTCCTATGGAGTACTTTAAATTCATTTATACAAATGAACAAGTGTATCTTTGTATAATCGCATCTGTACATAGATAAAAACATGTTTGCTGCCAAAGTCCCCAATAAGATGCTTCCTGTGATTTTTGGTGTTCACTTAGCTATGTGATCAAGGTTCAGAAAATGGTCTACAAAAATTATTCTACATATAACCCCAACTCTGTGTTTAAATGTAACACCAACTCAGTCATATGAATCTGGATTGTATATATTTATACTAGAATGTATATGTCATTTGCAATATTTTGAAGGCCTTCATATTTATATTTATAAAACTAATAGCACAGATACTATATAAATCTTCAATAATGTTTATATATCTTAAATTAGTAATTGGTGCTATATAATTATTTTCAGTTACTATCCTTGGCTTTCTGGAATCTTTTCTGTTTTTTCATGTCACTCAATTTCACTTTAATCATTGGACACATTTGTGCTTTGCTGCTAACAGTGTGTGCTGGGCGACATCACTTTCTTTGTATCTGGTTCTCCTACACATCTGAAGCTTTTCTGATTTTATGACTTTTGAAGCTGCTAATTCCTGCCTCCCAGGTCCCATCATGGCCCCAAAGAGTCACTTGGATGCTGGAAGAAATCTTTGGGGAAAGCTGGTGTAACCTACACACTGCCCCGTCCCCAGTACACCCAGGTAATGACTTGGTCCTGCAGCGAAGATTTCCTGCTAATGTGTGTGCGAGCTCCAAACCAAGCACGTGGTATGCAGGTCAGTCCCTAGCAGTGGGGCTTGGTGCCCACCTCCCTGCAGTCCCCACGATGCAGCCCCAAGGATCCACTGTTTGGGATCGTTTTTAAATCCATTTCCTTGGCCATTTTGGAAGCTGCTCTATAGAAACCTGTGACGCTGGCACGCCATTTCCTCTCCCTTCCCTCTTTTTAACCCTGGTTTCCCAATCTCCTTTTCTAGTCATTCTCAACTAGAGTGATTAGAAATTTCCACCTGCTCAATTCAAGGTCCCAAGGATTGGAACAGTAGGATGCTGTGCAGGGAACTTGAGGTTGAGCCATAATCACTGTTTTGGTTCTGCTTGTTGTGGGATGACACTTTCTCTTACTGGTGGCAGCATGTTTCGATTATCGCAGAAACCCCCAAAATGCCTGTGTATAATAACATACTTTAGGCATCATAAATTTAAGAAACCTGCACGTAAGTGCTATTCATAGGTTTTTCTGTTATACTTACAACCTAGTTTCAGGATACACGAGGATTTTATGAATGCTTTATATAGACGTATTATTTATAGAAAGCTCATTCTTTCTGTTTTTAGGTTCCATTTACATTGATAACATTTACTTTATAACAACGATACATTTTATCTGAATAGAGCCTTATAGTTTAAAATCTCTTCGTATATTGCCATTTGATCAAATAAATTTCTTAATTAAAAAATGTGTGTATTTTTTATTTCATTCCTCTTGCAGATAGCTGGTTTGCTGTAACGCCACGCCCGAAGGCTGGGGGTTGGCTCAGTTACCTTCAGAGGTTACAGAAGTCGCCTTAGTTGAGGTAGTCTGAGCGGACCAGCCAGGGTGGTGCTCTTGGGTCAGTTTTACCTAGCGTCACAGGCCCTGGGCTGCCATCCTGGCTGCCGTTGGCTATGAAAAGGAAGGGCCGGAGGCAGTTTAGACAGTGTTGAGTGGATGCAGCAGTCGAGAAGCTGCATCACCACTTCTGAACGTCTTCTAGTTTCATGTTCAACAACACAAAGCGTCACATGAAGGAGTCAGAAACCCCCCTCTGGATCTATTCTGTGGTGGGCGAGGGGAACAATTTCTATTCTTGGAGAAACCCACATTTTCTTCCATCAGCTGTCCTAGGTATTGGAATGGAAACTTCACAGCCCATCTTTTGGGCTCTAGTAGCAAGTCCTTGGCACCTAAAAAGGTAGCTCCAGTCAGCCCCAAGGCTAGACCCAAACGAAAGGGGGCATCTTACACTACCATGAGAGGAATTAATTCTGTCGCTCAATAAGCCATGTCATCTGGGCCTGATGTCCGGGTTCTGAGCTCTGAACTTGATTAGGCAGCTTCAGGGCAACTTCCCTTTACCTAAGGCTGTGCTGTAAGACCTGAGTGTCCACTGATGTCCACCTGGGGGTTTTCTGTGGACAGATGTGGCCATAGCTCGCCAGAAGGTAGAAGTGATGCACTTGGCTATGGATTTGTGGGAGCAGAGGGGTGGGGAGGGAGGGGCGTGTCGAAGATTCCCAGCTTGCATTACCGCCGATTTTGCCCTGGCTAGGAACACGGAGGAGGACCAGGTGTGCATGCACAGCCTGAGCATGTTTTCTTCAAGCTGAGTTTGAGGGGCCTTTGAGGTAGTGGAGAGATGTCAAGTAGGCACCTGGATGAATCAGCCTGGATCTCAGAGGAGGGATCTGGGCTGAAGATACAGATTTCTGAGTTGAAGGTACCATGGTGAGCTTGTCAGGTTCCTAATACATACAGATTTTTCTAACAAGGTGGGTTTTTTTTCTTTATTCCCCCCAATGAATGAATGAATAATAATGAATTTTTAATGATGTTTTGATCTTTTATTTTGAAATGTGTTAACATTTGGAAGAGCTGCACAACTAAGTGAGCAAGTAGTCACTGATCCATGTGTGATGTTGTAATGTCACGCACAGCTATAAGATCCGTTCCAAGTGCAAGCTGGACCAGGGTGACGGCACAAGGTCATTGATACGGTTTCAGATTCCACATTGCAACCAACCTTTAAGAAACTATCAATTGTAGAGTTTTTATGTGGTATCAAGAATAGCCACAATTATCTCTAGTGGCTATTAAATTACTCCTTCCTTTTCCAAAATCTAGCTGAGGCCAGATTTTCTTCATACACTTCAACAAACAAAATATATTGCAACATATTGAATGCAGAAGCAAATGTGAGAATCCAGCTCTATTACGCTGGACTTTTAAAAGACTTACAAAAGTATAAACGAATGCCACTTTTTACTTTTTTAAAGTTTCATAAAATAGTTATTTTTCAAGAAAAATGCTCATGTTAACATGTAATGGTTTTTTATTGTTTTAAAATGAAATAATAAATTTCACCATTCTCTAAGCGCCTCTATTTCTGGCCTCCACAGCTCTCCCCTGGTTCCTGCAACAGAACCCCAGCTTGTTTCTCTACCTCTAGCCTGGCATTTTCCCATCCACCTTCGCGCTGCCATCAGAGTCATCTGAAAATTTGCCAGCAGAGACGGAAACCTTCTGAAGGGGCCTCCTGACCTGCAGAGAGAAGCCCCCACTCTCAGCATGGCCTTCCCACACTGTCGCTCCTCTCCCTGCCCCGAGCCAGGGCAGTGACTTCGACATTCCCTGAGCTCATCACCGCAAGGCCACCTCTGCCCGAAATGCCCGCATGTCCCCCGCAGCAGTGCCCCTGCGATGAACTCCTTCACCTCCCGGCTGAAGTGTCATGCCCTCTGCAGAGTCAGCTGTCCACCACGTGCCACCCTCTGCCACCCTCGGCGTGGCTCGTTGTATAGCAGCCATGGCAGGGACGTTTGCTTAGGTTTTCAAAGTCCCTTCAGATTATGGTTGAATTAATGAAGCTCTTTCATGTAACTGCTCTATTTGAATCCTCAACAGTGCTGTGAAGGTGGCAGGACAGTTTGAGTGTCCCGTTTTTAGAAGGGAGTGAGGGGAAGTACAGAGACGTAAGTGACTGGTCCAAGTCATGTTTCCACAGGTGACGCAACCAGGACCCAAATACATGCTTGAGCTGGACACTTTCCCAGTTCTACCTTACAACGCTGAAAGCCCAGCGTGTTTGCAACCACGTTCTTATTCTACTCCACTCGACGCTTAGGCCTTATTCTCTTTCCATGTTCCGGCACTTTCACGGTTCCCACATCATTTGTACCAGCGTCGGCTTGCTTGCTGCACCGCTGGGTCCTGGACGTTAAACACGACGTTAATATTAATATTATCTTGCTACTTGCTGGGGGCAAACGTACCCCCACTGGCTTTCGAGTTCTCCCGGCTTTCTTCTTCAACCTGTTGTGGGAGAATTCGCCTCTTTCCAGCTTTTGGCTACACCTTTCTAACTTTCCTGCCCGCTTTGCTTGTCACAGCTGCCTGCTCTGCTGCGGTGCTCAACCCTCTGGGCCAGCTCCCAGGAGGACGAAGCACCAACGACCCCGGATTTTGCACTCCAGCTCCTTGAATGACGGGCCAACGGGATCAGATGTGGTTTAAACGGAGCTAAATGTCTCACTCCTGAGTTCATGGAAGTCCCGCAACTTTAAACCAGCTTTTATGGGAAAGGAGCCTTGACAGGGAAACGATACTAGCCTTTTAATTCTCGATATTTATCTGTAAGTGAAGAAAACTTACCGAGCTGCTCACAACTGTTGGCGTCTACATATATTTATGCCATTTGTGCAGAGACTGGCGAAGGTGAAACCTCAGAAGCAGCTGAGACATGCAACAAACCTCAGCAACAAACCTTCCAACAGACCTGCTACACTACGTGGGAAACCACCTCAATTTGCTCATCTGCTCTGGCTTCTTTTCTCCTCAAATAGCTTGTTACTTGGGGGATCTAATTGTTTTCCAGTGTGCTTCCTACTACTTTTGTTCTTCTCATCTGATCTCTCTTAACTCTTCTTATTAGTGTTGATATGTTTCGCTCATAAGAATAATTACAGCACAATGTGATATAGTAATAACAGCTATCAATTGAGTGCCTACTATTTACCAGAGACTGCATTTGAAACACACAGTTTAGTATGTTCACAACAATCCCGCACGGTAGTTTTTTGTTTTTGTTTTTGTTTTTTTTTCTTTTTGAGACAGAGTCTCTTGCTCTGTTGCCCAGGCTAGAGTGTTGTGGCATCAGCCTAGCTCACAGCAACCTCAAACTCCTGGGCTCAAGCGATCCTCCTGCCTCAGCCTCCCGAGTAGCTGGGACTACAAGCATGTGCCACCATGCCCTGCTAATTTTTTTTGTATATGTTTTTAGTTGTCCAGCTAATTTCTTTCTATTTTTTAGTAGAGACAGGGTCTCGCTCTTGCTCAGGCTGGTCTCGAACTCCTGAGCTCAAACGATCCGCCTGCCTCAGCCTCCCAGAGTGCTGGGATTACAGGCGTGAGTCACCGCGCCCGGCCGCTGCAAGGTAGTTTTTATGATCACCACTTTACAGACCAGGAAACTGAAGCTCAAATGGACTAATTTCACCAAGACAACCCAGCAAGTCCAGGAGCCAGGACTCCCTCCTGGGCCCGTCTGGCCAGAGCCAGCACTCTCTACTGCGCACCTCTCAGATCCTCTCAGGTGGTGAGCAGGAAGCCACCTGCATGTCAGTTTCTTTCCTTTCTTTCTCAAGGAGTTTCCATGCTGAAGTAGAAAAATGTAAGATTTTCCATTTTTTTGTACATGTATTTCTATGGAGGAGCATTTTCTTAGAAAAAAGAAAAATTAAAATCTGACAATAGCCTTTAAAATTATCAGTTCATGTGAAAATGTGGAGTCCTAGTTACATTTTGCCCCAGATTTCTTATCCACATTGTTCATCTCAACCTCCCTGTTAGACCTAAGCTCTAAAGCAGGGACCTGAAAAAGAAGGTGGAGTCCTTCTGTCTTGGACGTCGCTCTGAGGTCAGGCAGATGCGGTCTGAACACCAGCTCCGACCATGTGATCTTAGGCAAGTTGTGAAACCTCTTAGAGTCACTGTGTCCTCACGTGTCCACTACAGCCTTCCCCAGCACGTGGTTGGCACTTCTGTTAGTCCTCAACTCCTTTCCCCTTTGATTGTCAAGCCGAATCCTTGAAGGTTTCTGGAATCTTGGCAGCCACAGTCCTTCTAGAGAGCCTGAAGGTCAGTGCCGGGATGTGAGGGGTGGGGCAGACAGGGCAGGGGACTGTCACCGGGCTCCTTCTGCTTACAGCAGACCTGGCTGGAGGCATGGGTGGCCCAGCACCCAAGGCTGCAGTCCTTCTGGACCTGTTCAACAGGGCCAGAGAGAAGAGCCAATCTTGACTTAGAAAAGTGCCCCAGAGAGCACTAGGCAGAGAAGGGAGGCTGTAGAGACCTCTCTGAGCAGCAGTGGGTAGATCACTTAGCTGGCATTAGGCTAAACAATCTCCACAAGATGAAGAGAAGGAAGAACGTGTTAAGCCGTGGCCAACATTCGCACATATTATTTTGAACGAACACCCTTGCTTGTTTCTCCGTGGCGACCACCTGTAAGCTGGGAGCAGGTGGGATGGATCCATGGGGGACACAAGATGGGTTCGTTCTGACAATAAGAGGGATGGAGAGAAGTTCAGCTAGACCTCAAAGAGTATGAGGGAGGGAGAAGTTCTCAAAAACTCTCAGGAAACTTGTTTTCCTGTCCAGGTCTGGCTACTGATTAATGCTGGGATATGGGGCAAATCACATCACCTATTGGGCGTCAGTTTTACCTGTAAGATGAGGTTAGACCAGGTGATGGCTCTTCCAGATCTGGTGTACGCACGTCTTCAGGCTGGCATGGTGTCTCCTTGCTCCATGTGTCCCTCGCTGTCCAACTGGGTCAGGACTTTATTTTGGTTGAGGGCGACTTATAGGCAAAGTCCTCCTAGCTGTCCCCTCTGGCTGTCCTTCTATTCAGGGCAGTGACATCCTTGTCCTATCCCTCACACATGCCGTGTTGGCCTGAAGTCATGATATCAGTATCATCAACACCCAGCGCTGTATTAGCTCCTTTTACCACCAAATAGCCAGTGTTTCCTTTCATATCATTTAAAGGGTTTCTCAACAGTTATCCTCAAAGCAGTCAGCTTGCTGAAAACCCCCTTCTAGAATGGTGTTGAGGTTTTCTTCTGGAAAAGACAGAATTGTTGAATTTTAGAGCAGATAGAGCATATAAATTTCAACCAGTCCAGAGGTTCTCAAACCTGAGTGTGTATCAGAATCACCTGGATGCTCCTTAAAGCCCAGCCTGCTGGGCCCCACGCCGAGTTTGAGTCAGTGTATCTGGGGTAGGGCCCATCAATCTGCATTTCTAAGAAGTTCTGAGAAGATGCTTACACTGCCATTATGGGCACCACATTTTGAGGTCCCCTTGACTAGCCCAACCCCATTATTTGGCAGATGAGGAAACTATGGCTGGGAAAATTGAACCCAAGAAAAACTAGAACCTAAGTATTCTTGTTCCATTAGCCCAGTGGCTTTAATTAAAATCAACTTGTATTTGTTGGCTCTTGGTCAGTAGTTCTCAAACTTTTTGTAAAGGAGCCACTCCGGGAACAAGTTAAAATTCCATCTCCAAGAACCCACCCTCACAGATGCTAACACAATGCACCTGGAACAGTGACCCTTAACGCAGCTGTGTGTTGAAATCGGAGGTTCTGGTGCGATTCATCAGGGCATCAGAGAGTCATAAAAGCTTCCCAGGTGATTCAAATGGAAAGGAAATTTGAGAAGTTCTGGTCTGTAGTAATGTCCAGGAACTTTCCCTTGTTCTAGCACGCCAAGAGATTTTGGTGGCAGTCCTGGCAGGTCCAAACTCTGCAACCAGTGCATTCAGAGTCTTGCTTCCTGCTGTAAGAAAGACACGGAGCAGGGTGTGTGTTAGAGTGGGTTTCAGGAACGAATAGAAGTGGGTGGCATGGATGGAAACATTCAGACCAAAGCAAATGTAGGTGGTCTCCTTGGGCCGTGATTTTGATCCTTTCAACTTCTCTAGTCATTTCCTTTTGCTCCCTGCAGCTTCCTAAAGAGCCAGAAAGAAACTCACTCCCTGGTTCTGGTGTCTGGGAGAAGAGAGTGATTAAAATCAGAATTCTGAGGTGCTTTTTCTAGCTCGAAACCTGATTATGTGACCCGAGCAGTTAATGTAATCTCCCTGAGCCCGATTGTGTATTCCTCTGTAACACAGGAATATTAGCATCTGCCCTTTGTACCTTAGGAGGGTTTTGTGAGAACCAAATTTCAAAGCACCACGTAAACTCTAAAGCACTGTAAAAGTGAAAGCCATTATTATGTTAATCAGTGACACATGGATGGAAGATTAAGGTGCAAGAAATAGCTCTTCACTAAATTATAACTGAAAAAAATTTTTTTGAAACTTGTTTCTAGTTTGTCCTTGCTACTAGGTGCACACATTTAAATCTAACTCAGAACACCTGGGTGTGATAACGTTAGCATTTTAACAAAATATTGTTTCTTCTCAGAAAACTGAAGTACAACCAAACCTATTAAGATGTCTAAGTGAGAACAACATAAAGGTTTTAAGTAATAAAATCCCAACCAAGAATTTTAGAAGGCTAGTATTTCTTACAGCTTGAAATGTGGTGAAGAGATTTATGAGGTACTAATTCAATGAATTTTTAATGTAATATGAATGCTTACAGTTTTGAAGTTTCTTATTACAAGAAGACTTAGAAATACTCGGATAAGATACTTCATCCTAGGCAAGTTACAGTATCAATATCCCTTCAGCGTGGTGAGCTCCACATTGACAGCTTCCGTCTTCTGCATAAGAGCCAAAAGTCATTACTTATAATTATACATTTTTCCAAAGATTTTCCTAGGTAAGTTTATCAATCATATGAAATATTCAGATATTTAAATAGTATTAATATCTCTGAGGCAACATAAAAAATGTTTGCGAGCAGGTGAAGAGTGCCCTCTGGTGGTGTCAAGCAGCAACTGAAATGCATCCTGTTCCATCTTTAACCAGAATTATTACATTAAACCAGTTCCTCTAGTTTCTTAAAAGTCAGACTTTCACCTTTAATCTTAACCATAAGGAATTTTTACACTGCCAAAGACCCACTTCACAGTGAACTACATTATGACACACTATTTAGACTGTGTTATATTATTTAGGACATTTTTAAAATAAGTGCTGAAGAACAGCTAGGTGGGGACAATGTTCCATGAAGAAATAATTTTTAACTAAAAAGTAACACTGTTGTCAATATGGCCCTTATAAATGTACTTTCTTAAATAATCTGACCTTGTCCCACAGTCTTTTATTGCGTATTTGTTTTGTTCTGAGATGAGGTTCCAAAGGAACTTGCTGAATCTTCTCCAGCAGGTTTTGGAAATTGTTAATACCATCTGAATGGTTAGGTATGACCGTAGGTGGAGACACGCTATTGAACCAGATGCCATGCCAAGGTTTCTTCGTTTTGTTCTGTGTTCAAATATCCCTGTCAATCTGATATTTCCCCATGAACGCTGTGCAGTATTAACAAACAAAAGCCCACCCGAGGAAATAAACAGAGTGTGGACTGGTCTATCTCCAGGGCACTGCAAGAGCAGCTTCTCACATTGCAGCCCCGCTTCTGTTATTTTCCAAATTTTCTACCTTGAGAAAGTTTATTATGGTCGTAATTAGGTTTTGTTAATATTGTTTTAAATAGATTGCTATGGCTAAGTTTGATTGCTTTTGGGCAGATGAGGTGTTTTTTTTTGTTTGTTTTTTTTTGAGACAGAGTCTCACTCTCTTGCCTGGGGCGAGTGCTGTGGTGTCAGCCTAGCTCACAGCAACCTCAAACTCCTGGGCTCAACTGATCCTACTGTTTCAGCCTCCCGAGTAGCTGGGACTACAGGCATGCACCACCATGCCCAGCTAATTTTTTTCTATATATATTTTTAGCTGTCCAATTAATTTCTTTCTATTTTTGGTAGAGTCGGGGGTCTCGCTCTTGCTCAGGCTGGTCTCGAACTCCTGAGCTCAGAACGATCCACCCGCCTTGGCCTCCCAGAGTGCTGGGATTACAGGCATGAGCCACCGCGCCCAGCCGGCAGATGAGGTTTAACATAGAACTAGCTAAACTAATATCTGGAATAGTTAATGAAAATTATGGTGCAGAATTAATTTTATGAAGAAGTGAGAAAATCTGAAGAGCCAATGCGGAAATACCTGTAAGGGCTTAAATATATGACATGATGCTCTCAATGAAAGAAAGTGATAAATAACACTTAAGGTATCTGACATGCCAGTAGTGAGGGATAGGCCACACTTCCAGAGGAAAATATGGAAAAGCAGTAAGAAAGGACCTTGTACCAATAGTACATCTATTTGAACCAAGTCAAATGCAAACGTGGTTTAATTCCTAAGTGCTAAATTGTCTTTCCTTGTACCTTGGCTTTGCAGCACTGTCCTTCCTGTAATAGCTGGGGATGAGTCTGGCCCCTTCACTTTTCTTGACAAAGAGAGCAACCCATGTAACTTGGAAAGTAAGCAAAAACCCTGAGATTGGAGTTAGTGCTTTAAAGAATTTTTACAAACTGGAGCAGGCAGACAGCTACAGATGCTGAGCAGCTCAGAAATTAAATAGAAACTGAGGTCCTTGACCTTCAGAAAAGAGCTCACATCGTCAAAAAATTGTGAATAATTTTAGAAACAAAATATACACACTATACCATATTGTGTTATGAAACATGCCTGATATGCAGCCTCAGAAACATTTACCATTTTCCAGGTACCCAAAACCAATTTAGAAAGAGTGTGTGTGTGTGTGTGTGTGTGTGTGTGTGAGAGAGAGAGATGGAGAGAAGGCAGGGTGGGGGGAGGGGGGATTAGAAAGAATAACATGCTGATTTCTAAACTGAGGGTAAAAAGAATTGTATTTGAATAAAAGGAAAATCTTCTTTTACTGTTTTTAGTAAAATTGTTCAGAAACAATTTGAATTGTTTCTAGAAATCAAAGCAAACAAGAAATCCCATAGAAAGAGTTTTTGTGAGAATATTTCACAAAAATAACAAGAAAACAGGAACAGAATCTATCACAAAATGGTGGCTATCCCATAGCAGTTGTTTTGATTTAGTAGCCTCGCAAGCAAAAGCTTCCTATGAAGGCCCTTACAGACAGCGTATGCAGGAGGCACAACACTAGGTAATGCAAATGCAGTACCTTGTGTGCGTAGAAGGAAAGCCTGGATTCTGGGTCTTCCTGTTGTCTTCAATGGGCCTCACATTTGTTCTTTATTAGAAAAAAAACAACATAAACATTAATTACAGGAGCATATTGAACTACGTGTATTTTAATTATCAAATGCTTCTATCTATAATTTAAACACTGTGACTTCATCGTTTTTCCCAGCGTAGCTGCCTGGAGAGGACAAAGGTGGTGAACTGTTTCTCCAAATCAGCATGCGGGGTGCAATAGCATCATATGGTTGTGGGCTTCTACACATTTATAAAAATTCAGATCACCCAAGTCCCAGCTTTTCAATGATGGTCTAGGGAGTTTCATTAAATTATGAAAATTTATTATTTCCGTCTCAGAATCCACATCCACACACTGTCTGATACTTGCCTTGGCCACTTAGCAACCAAAAGAAGTGATGAGAAGCCCTTTCTCCCTATGTTCTTTCATGAAACTGGTTCCCTATTAGCCTCTCTTCTAGAACCTGCAGACTCTCTCCCCACAGCTTCAATTCTCTTCTGCCTTCAGACATGTGAGAGGGTGTCCCTAAAGAGTAAAGGACAAGGTCAGGAGAAGACACTATTGAGGAGTGGAAGCAAAGGATTGTTTTTCCCTGGCATTGGGATCTGTGCATCTTGTCTGTCTTATTGTCAGAGTCACTATAGTTTCAAACCTACAACAATGAGGTTTGGGGAAAGATATCCATGTTCAGGAATAAAAGCAAAGAGCAGAAGTCCAACAGGGCTTCTAGCTACCATCTGAGCAAGAAAGTTGGGAAGCAAGACTATAGTAACTTTGCTAAGGAAACAACTGTATAATAATTGTAATAACTTTGTTGAGACTTGTAGCTTTTCCGCATTCACTATTCCTGCTATTTTATTTTTTCCGATAATGAAATAGTCACGCTGCAAAACAAAGTTTTGGTCAATGACAGACTGCATATGTGATGTTGGTCCCATAAGATTATAATACCATATTTTTGCTTTACCTTTTCTATGCTTAGTTATGTTTAGATACACAAACACTTACCATTGTGTTGCAATTCTCTGTAGTGTTCATGCAGTACAGTAACGTGCTGTCCACATTTGTAGCCTAGGAGCAACGGGCTATATAATAGAGCCTGGGTGTTCAGTAGGCTATACCAGCTAGGTTTGTGTAAGTGCACTCTAGGATGTTCACACAAAGGCAAAAATCACCTAAGGACACATTTCTCAGAACATATCCTGATCATTAAGCGAGGCATGACTATAAAACAAAAACAGTAAACAAAAAAAGTGACTTTTTTTATCTGAAAAAATTCTTAACTCTTACCTTTTCTAGTTGTATTTCATTTATTCTCCCTTTCACTCCATTCCAAACAAGTGGTATAGACTGTGTTGCTTTTTTTTAAAAACCTGCCATTTGGTTTCACATGTATTGCACTATCAATTTTTGTCTGTACATCAATCTGGATACTTTTATTGACCTGTCTTCCCATTTTCTAATCTTCTGTTCTGTTGCTTCTAAACTGCTGTTAACCTCATCTGTTGAATTCCTATTTTCAGGCATTATAATTTTTGGTTCTAGAATTTCTATTTCACTTCTGTATCTTCTCCTGTATTTATTTACCATTGTTATTTTTAAAGTTCTTTTACAACAATTGCAATATCTTAATCATCTGTGCATATCTTTTTGCTGTCTGTTGTTTTTGCTTCCAGCCAATCGGTTATTAGCATGCTTCATACTTTTTGATTGGATGTCAGATACTGTAGATGAAAATTTGTAGAGGCTCTTCTTCCAAAGAGGGCTGTTTTCTTTTGGCGGGCAGGCAACATGTTAGCTGGCCACTCTGGTCCCATTGAGGGTTAATATTAGGCTTTATTAGGGCTGGTCTGTTTCAGTTTTGCTCTTTTTCCTAGTGTATAGCCCTTACTCCTAAGGCATAATTCTTCTGGGGTCTATATACCCTTTTGTGGGGTACCACTGAAAGCTCAGGGTGTTTACCAAGAGCCATCCAAGTCAATGAGGCTTGAAATTCAGTCTCTATCTCCCCAGCACTGGATGACTGAGGACGTCTCCCCCTTTTAGCTTCCCAGCCAGGGGTAAAGTAGGGTGAGACAGGAAGACACCTGGGCCAAGGTACCTCCCCGGAAATGTGCACGTTCTTAAATTTTGCTCCCTAGGCTCCTCTCTGGTCTCCTCATCACGGCCCTGCTCTCAGCTGCTGTGTTCTGCTGAGTCATAAGATTCAGTCGATGTCTTGAAAATAATCTGTATGAAGATTTTAGGGGCTCCCTTTCCTGTTGAGTCCTCCTCTCTGGGATTTGTCCTTCAATTTTCTGTTGCTCAGACAGCCCTGAATTCCTGTTTCCTCAGCTCCCTACACTGCCACTTCCTGCTGGTCCGTCACCCGGTGGTGCCTCAGGGAGCTGCAGAGCGCTCTGAGGGGAAGAGCTGGGGGCAAACACGCTCGCCTCAGGCGCTTCCCTTCTTCCAAAGGTATAACCCTCCAAGTTCCTGGCTGCCTCGGTTGCCCTCTGAAACACGCAGTTGTTGTTTTATACTTTGTCCAGCAAAATGAGTTTTACTGACTGCTTCAACATGGAAAGCTTATTCTTGATCTCTCGTTTATGCTGTTCCTTCTGTATATTCTTCTGATTCCCTTCCTTCTTCCAGACCAGGCCCATCTTTTGTGCTCAACCTAAATCTCACTTCCTCAAATCCAACGTGCATTTATCAAGTTGTTTTTAAATAATTTTTAATGATATGATAAAATGTTACATGATGTTAAAGGAAAAGCATAAAGCTCCAAACAGTGCAGCATAATTTTAAAAATCACCCCCATGTGTGTATATGACCAGAAGAAAATTAATAAAAAATGTTATTGGTTGTTTCCAAGTGATGGGATTATTTTTTTTAAGGTTTATCATATTCTCTACAGTAAAGTACAATACTGCTTTTAAAATAACAAAAAGCTTTTCCAACAAAAAGCCCCTCACATCGTAAGCAAAGTGAATCACCCACTGCTGCACAAGAATGTGAAAATACTCAAAACTACTGAGCTGTACCATTAAAAATGGTTAACACAGTAAATTTTATTTTTTTATCACAATTAAAGATAAAATAAAAATGAAAAAGTAGGAGTCATAGTAGACCACCAAAAAAATAAAGTGAATTATCCTCATGTAGTTTAATTGTGGGATTGGCCAATTTATAGAACTCAGTAGAACTCAACAGTTTTACCTGTTTGTTTTTTCGCCCTAAGAGATGAGGTCTCTCTCTGTTGCCTAGAGTGCAGTGGCACACAATTGTAGTTTACTATAACCTCGAACTCCTGGGCTCAAGTAATCTTCCTGCTTCAGCTTCCTGAGTAGCTGGGACTACAGGCATTTGCCACCATGGCTGGCTGTTTTATTATTTTTTGCAGAGATAAGAGTTTTGCTACGTTACCCAAGCTGGTCTTGAACTCCTGGCTTCAAGTGATCCTCCCTTCTGGGCCTCCCGAAGTGTTGGAATTACAGGCGTAATCCACCATGCCCAGCCTCAAATAGTTTCTTATACTATGTGAATACTGCATTCATAGTTTGATAATCTACATTCACATTTTAGATATTTGGTACTGTTGTACCCTGGCATCCATTTTTCTTTCCAAAATCTTTATTAGGAAAAACTTGTAGGAAAATTCTAAAATGATTTCTCCAAAAGGCTTTCGAAATTTTGTTTCAGACCACTCTTCCTGACCACATGGAGTGTATATCCTGGCTAATAAGTTTGCACAGCCAGGTGGTGGCGTGTGTCTGTAATCCCAGCTACTCTGAAGGATGAGGTGGGAAGATCAGTTGAGCCCAGGAGTTTGAGACCAGCCTGGGTAACACAGCCAGATCCTGTTTCAAAAATTAATAATAGTAATACTGAAAAATAAAAAAAAAAAACACCTTGTACAATCCCTGCTGGATAATGCAGGACAATTCCTACTGATGGCAGGACCCACCTTTCCCTGTTCATTCACTCACACTGCATTTATTCACCATCTGTATTGTAAATAAGTTCCATGCTAATAATCACTACTACCTGAGGATATGTTAAAACCATTGAACTTATGCTCAGATTGGTGTAACTACTGCCCAAATGGCCTTTCATCCATTTATTTAATGTAGCAATCACATAAATCATGAAAAACCTCCAAAACCCATTATAAATGCCAACGTTACATGTTTTATTTTTAATCAAGTAATTTTTTTAAGCCTCAACATATCCATAATTGACAGAATAAGACAATAGGCATGAAATGAGAATATTAAACCCATGGTCTGCAGAAAGGCAAACAGCATTTTAGTCCATCAAGATGACCACACACAAGGGAAATGCCATTCCAAACATCTACTTTTTTGACCTTTAAAAACATACAGTTCAAGTGTTATTTCCACTGTAAACAACATGAGTCAAAATGGACAATGAGGTAATCTAAATACTACACAGGATAATTTAAAAACCCTAGATAAAACACCGTATTAAAGACATAAAAATCAGGGTTCACTTTGGTCTCTAGAATGGTTAGAGTTGTTAACACCAAAAAGCAACACATACTAATTAAAGCCAGCTTGGTGGCAGGTGCCAGTGGTTGATAGATGTAAGTGATTCAAGAGGTAGTCAACACCATCATTTTCAAGCTGGTAACGCTCACAAGTGTTAAGCCACGGATGTATTAAATATCGTAATACTTTCTCACAGTACAGTACTTTACCATAACTTGCAGCTTTGTTCCAAATATAAAATTTAAAAATGAATTATGTTAACCTTTCATTCTAATTGAACAACTATGACACAGATCACATAACCACATCTTAAAGAGGCTGTTGATAGTTATGTAAGACAAAATTTGATGCTTTCAACAAGTTGTTCTTCTCTAAAACAAATAAATCTCATTAAGACATCTAGAAAATTAAAGTCAGTGCAGCTGCACTTGTACATACTTTCCCAAATTTTATAACCAAAGGGGAAATACACATATATATTTTATGATAAACATTTCTTAGAGAAAACAGATAAATTAATTTAAATTAATTTTAAAACTTAATGAGATTCCCCATGTCCTGTATAATTCATCTTACAGTGAATGTTACAAAGTCTATTAACACTTATGGGCTTCTATTCACAAACTAAATACAACCAGCAGTAACTTGGGGCCACACTGGTGCAAAATAAAACTGAGCCAGAATTCAAAAAAAAATATCGGCAATAAAAGCATTCTATGTTTGGTGGTGGAATGATGCTACTAACATGACATTTCTTGATCTTTTTTTTGTTACATTGCACACTAAACTTCCAAGTTATAAGCAGGTAAAAATCTTTCTAAATCTTTCAATTGTAAAAATACATCCAAATGCAAGTATAAAAATGTTTCCACTATAATCTGCCACGTAGCAAATGAATAGCTCATAGGGCTAAGAGACTGGTAGGGCATCTTTTTTTAGGAATTACATTTCTGTTGACGCGAGGGTGAGGTTGGTTAAGAGACAACTTAATTCACAGACCTGCTGCCCCACCATTAGTAAACCCTGCAAACTGATGCTTTACACAGACTCTTTTTCCTCAGTAGCTAGGCATGGCATTACATGTTCACTCCTTGGCAAGCCAGTGCTAGTTAGTTATGTGCCTGGGGCTATGATGTTGTAATATGCTTGGCTTCAGGGCAACACACACGTAAATGAAGGAGATTGGCATTTTTTAAACTGTTTGCCCAGCACAAATACACAAATACACTCATACGTGGACCCGCCTTCCTGCTACCCCTTTCCACCCCCCACCTCTGGGCAAAGCACGTATTTCTAAGATTGCTTCTGCATTCTGTTTTGCTTAAGTTGAAGAGTGCCCATAATTCTTTAAGCTAAATACATGATCATTTTAAGGAAATGCTTGGGGACTTTGCTAACTAAAACGAGATGCTTCATTATTCACAAGTGTTTGTCAGAAACATGCAGTTGTGAATTGCTATCTATAATACAGATAAAAAGGTTCTGTACCAGAGAATTATCAGCCACCTGTAAGGCTAGAGCAGCATACAGGTGTGCTGTGCATCAACTATGAGGTAGCTTTTTGCTGTAAACAGAATAATATTTCACCCATGTAAATGGACAATGTGCTCACATCAGTGATATTCACATATGCAAAGAGTGGAGGAATCCTGCTTTAGAGGATTTCTCACATGAAATAAAAACAGGAGAACTGATATCTGATATTTAGAAATTTTGATCTATGTCAAACTCAGAGGTAGTTACTAACATCAGTACATACTACTTACATAAAGGTTTAAGTTATTTGGTTTCTTTTGAGTAAGCAGGACTGTAGACTAGTCTGTAAAGAAACAATAACAATAACATTATATGGTATGTTCCCTGAGCAAAGTTCTTTGTCCTGAGTATGTATGTAATAGTGATAATATTCTCATATAAAAAATAAACCCCAACTTTTAACCATAAGATAGGTTTGGTATGTGCTCTTAGTAGTTCAGTCTAGTAAGATGTTAAAAAGGATTTCAAATTGCACCCATAAGGTCCACAGTTCAAAAGTGTTTCTGTGTTTTTTACCATGATCTCAGCTAAGAATTTTTATATGTAAACAGGGAATGTCCAATTTTCAAGTCCATAATTTCCTATTTCTATAAGGTCAAGGAACTTTGGTTTGAATTTTCAAAGTGACTTATCATGTTTTGCATTTTTACTGTTAACCTGCTTATTATACCTGCTAACAATTAAGCAATGCCACTTTGATTTGTCTACATAATTTAAATAAGCTTGAAATCCTCACATAAGGCAAGGAAGTACTGCTCTACAGCTATATCACATTCAATATCGTCAAAGGTAAGCTTTGCATCATAGCACAACGATGTTTCAGTCTATACCACAGAGATTCTCACAAACACTGTCATGAAATTCAAGCTGAGTTGTAAAGGACTGGTAACCCAACCGGAGGCATTTTCTTCTTAGGGTGGCTTGCTGAAACAGTAGCAACTCACAAGTCTCCCACGACACAGGACAGGACAAGTGGGAGAAGGAGCAGAAGCTGTTCAGCAAAATACGTCTCATTCGAGTCATGCTATTTTCTTTTTATGATTATCTGAGCTTACACCAACAGGCCCATACAAAACTATATTTATTGCCAATATTAAGCATCATAATTACTTGGTACCTTCTTGAAGATGTTTCAGAAATTTGCCCATAATACCTAGAACAAGGATGACCCCAAAGTAATTTTTTTTAAATGACTGAAACCTAAAGGGACCAACGCTATGACTGGTCCCTAGCCAGTTTATTACTGTAACTGAGAACCAACCTGAGAAGATTCTCTATCCCCAGAACTGAATGTTCATCCTGATTCTACCATATAGGTTACTCCAGCATAAGCGCTGAACATAACTTCCTTTTGATCAATTTATCATATAAAATACTTGTAGCTACCTGGGAGAGGTTGTGGCACCTCTGCCCCAGGCTCGTCCCTCTAGTTGCCTGACACCAAACACTGCACTTTCTAAATATCATTCACAGGTCATACATATTGGGCAATTGTGAGCACCCACTTAATTTTCACTCTCAACCCCAGTCTTTTATTCATTTCTGTGCTGCTTTTGTTTGTTTGTTTTAGAAACAAGTTGAGTAAATCCCCAGGGGGAATAAAAACAGCCACCAAAAATACATGCCAAACGATTGGAGTTTTCCCCTAAGGTCTTCAGTAGTAAATAAGGAGGGCTCCCTGCTCTAAGCGATGGTTACAGGATTGACTTAGTTGAGGGAAGGTGCCGTTGCCACAATCCCTCAAAAACCTCACAGCAAGAAAAAGATTACAATGAGCTGGTATCAAAATACCATGGAAAACAATCAAGTCACTACCTTTATACATTACCCCTCCCCTTCATTTCTCTTAATAGGCATCTAATTTACAATCAAAACATAGAATTAAAAACATTGAAATTTCGGCACAGATATCACACATTCATTGTCTTTTCTGGAGTTATGAATCCCAGAATCAAAAAAGTTTATGGCAGTCAGAGGCATATGGAGTTAAGGTACTGCCTTCAAACAGGAAAAAAACAAACAAACAAAAAAAAAAACAAAATACCACTCTGCAGATATCAAGAAAAAGAGGCAATCCCAAACTTGGGAGAACTAAATGCTTTAAAAATCTTTAGTACCATATGATTGGCAGCTCTGAGATCTCAAGTATCCTTTGGTTCACACAAAAAATAACAGTCATGTTTTTATTTTTACGTAATATAAAAGAAGTGGTATTTAAGAAAACTGCAGGGGTTCTTTTTGAAAACACCTAAAACACTTCCCGTGGGCTTTCAATTCTTAGAAATGTCCAATTATGTGAGGGAGGGTGTGTGCTTGTATCTATATACACACATATATAAAGACAAACCCTCTTTATATATATGTCTACGTTCCTATATAAAAATCCTCACATACACACACACGGATTCAGGCTCTCTCCCTCTCACACAAGCACATATTGATATACGTAGTATCTCATTCTCTGAATAACATAAAACATGACACCCTGATCAAATGTAATTTGCTTAGAGTGATTTGTCTGTTTAAAAAATTCACAGTTCCTCAACAGTAGTAAAATCCCAGGTCAGCTGCTGTTTGTGAAATACTGTTCCCCTGTACTTGCATGAGGTAGACTTCCCAACCGGGTAAAGAAAGCGATACATTAAGAAGAAGTGTTATGTCTTTTTCCTTTTTTGGACTGAAGGCCCCTTTTTGCTTTGCTCTTCTGGTGCTGCAGACGACTTGGAGGAGGAAGCTTCTTGAGGTGACCTGCCTGGCCGTTCCGAGATCTCTGCCCTAGCCTCCTGAGGAAACAGTGGTGACGCACAGCCATGCCCGCCTCCCACCTCCCGAGGGAAAGTCGAAGTGCATGGCTGGGATTCTGCTTCCTGTCTTCCCTGAGAAATGGCGGGCGGCTGTGCAACAGTTTTATGTGGGCAGTTTGCCACCATGTGCATGATGCTCTGACAGTAATGGCACTTCTTTGGCTGAGGAGGTAGACTGCATTCCTTAGCATGATGATCAAGGCCACCACAGTTGTAGCATCTGTAAGAAAGAATGATGAAAACAACTTAGAATTACGTAGCGTGTTTCATAAAACACATTATAAATTTTTTAAAATACTAAAATATACAACTGTCAGTGAGATCAGCTTATTTTAACGTACTTTTTATTTTTATTTATTTATTTTTTTTGAGACAGGGTCTAGCTCTGTCGCCTGGGCTAGAGTGTAGTGGTGTCATCATAGCTCACTGCGACCTCAAACTCCCGGGCTCAAGCGATCCTCCTGCCTCAGCCTCCCGAGTAGCTGGGACTGTAGGTGCGTGCCATACTTGCAGCTAACTTTCTGTTTTTGGAGAGACAGGGTCTCAGGGTGTCACTCTTGCTCAGGATGGTCTCGAACTCCTGGCCTCAAACAATCCTCCTGTCTCAGTCTCCCAAAGTGCTAGGATTACAGGCACGAACCACCGTGCCAGCCTAATGTGCCTTCTTAAAAGCATTTATTGTTATTTATATTGGTTATACCGGTTGCTTGAAAGTCTATCATCCCAAAGTGCTCTAGCAAAGTTATAAAATTAGTTGTACTAAACATAATAGCCAGTGAAAAACAAGAGTACTAAAACATGAAAGAATATTTAATCACTTCCATACAAAAATGACTCATTTAAATTTGACACTGTCGGTTATTTTACAAGAACAGTTTAGCCCACTAGAGGGCAGCGAATATTCAACAAAAATCAACGAGCTAGTTTTAAAAACAAGCATTTAAAAATACAGCTGTTGACATGATGTGAAATAGCAGTTTACTCAGCAATTGGGAAAATTATAGACCAAATTAAATTTTATGAGGTTAACATTTTTTTGTGCATTAATTATTTTGATTAGGGAAACCAGCTGAACTGGAAGAATTTTTTCATTTGTACAAAATTGACTGGTGCACTGAAATTTGATACATAAGAAACTCAGATGTTCAGTCAGAAAGTCAGAATATCTGACAAATTACCAAGTAATTTTAGAGCAATACAGTGAGTGTCTGACTCGGACAGTGCTTCAGAAAAAGCAAGCTTCTAAATATTTAGATCGGATTGATAAAGATTAGTTCAGTAATAGGAAAAATTTACTTTCTTTTCTTTCTGTAAGAAATTAGTTTTCCTTTAGGGTGATTTCTCCTAAATGGAAATAAACATAAATCCACCCTTAATTAATATTTGAATGCACTCTGGGGACATGGCTTTGTACTAGATGTCTGAAAATTCAACTTATCAAGGAAAAGCTGAGCAAGGGAATTATTTGGAAGATAATTTGCTCAATTTGAATCAGATTTTCTTTCTTTTAAAATTTTATATTAAAAACAACAAATGACTGGAAGTGGAAGAAACTAAGAAAAATTTATATTTACAAAGGTTTTCTTATCTGATTGTCAAATACAGAACTTATTGATTTGCCTCCAAATGAAATATTTTAAGAGCTTTCTATTTTAAATTTATTTTCCAAATACACTTATGACTCCACAATTCTCATTAAGAAGCACAAATAACAATAGGTCACATTGTTTTTAAAAAATAACAGAAAAATATGTGGTAACTGTGAGAAAATTAAGGCCATAATGACAACAGAAGTTAATTATAATGAATTATATTTGTATGTGTATGAGAGAACATCATGCTTAATAATTTATGCTACCTTATATTTCAAAGACAAAGTACTAATCTACACCTTACCTGCTAAAGGGTATATATGGGATACTTACTATTTTATCTTCTGGGATAATTTATAAAGGGTGAATTTTTTAATTGGCAAAAAATCAGGGTAACTATTGCCTGCTTATCAATATTGCCTTATAGGTTTTATGACAATGAATTCACAAGATGGGCTTTTATTCTTTACTATAATTAATAAGTATTTATCTTAGGATAGACCGGATTATATTTTCAAAAATTAAACAGAAAAACTAAGAAATCATGTGTTCTAATTGAATTATTTATTGGACAATTAAATATCTTAATATAACAAATAAAACATTACAATGTACATTCAATACTGTTTCACTCATATGTTCTAAGAGATAGTGCAAAATTAAATAACAATAGAAATTACTAACGCTTGAAATTCATGTCCTCAAAATAACACACTCAAAAATGGCATCTTTGAAAAATATAACCACATTACTTATAATAATGTTTTCCTACATAGTTTTCCTCTATAATGGATAAGTGAATTCTTAAATTAAATTTGCCCATCTATAAAACATCTTCTTTTGAATTAAATTCACTTCCTTGAGGATAACATCCACTCAGGAGCTCATTTTCGGAGAGAGAGAAAATAGGTTAAAGGCTTCAGTAATAGAGCCGGCTCTCCCTCGGACGCATCAATTTCATCAGTCACTGGTGTGTGCTGCGTTATCCAATTCAGGGAACCATTTTGCCCACTCATTGACCAAAGACCTGATGTCAGTATTCTACTTTCACAAAAGGGATCTTTGATCACATTCTATATGTGCATTAACCATCACATTTGGGTTATAAAAGTTATTTTTAAGGATGCTACATAATTTTGGTTTGGTTTCCTTGCATTTTGATCTGCATAATTTACCTCTCCCCTATGCTGCTTTTCTGATATGTGCTATCATTAGGCAGGACTACCTTCCACGCTGAAAAGATTTGCATTCAGTGTATATGTGCTTAGCCTTAAAAGGAGGAGGAGCGGTATTTATTCTCTTCTTCTATTTAATCATTCAATGTCAATCACTCTTACGAAGAGTGCAGATCACATCCCATTATGAAACCCCTTCCTTCCCAAGGGACTGACAGCAAAATGGAAATGCTCAGCTACCTTTCAGCTCGCAAATGATACCACAACCACAAACTCCATACAAGATATACGCGGCTCTAGTGCCCTTTGTTCACCCTCCACACTTCTCTAAATCAGTTTGCTTTTGTTGGCATGTGTGCCCATGTGTGGCTACATGCTTAAGAAATATGACAGTCTCACAAGCAAGACTATATAAAGAAAACTATAATCATACTTTGTTAAGTATTCCCACAGCGCAACATAAAAATAAAATAATTCATGTTAAGTATTTTATAAAATACTGAACCAATGGCACAAAGGATATTTTTTTCACATATTAAACATAAAGATAAGATAAATAAAAATGTTCAGCTTAATCTTAGAATGTTATCAAGTTCTTCATAAAATTACTTTATAAATACTTTAATTCTAACGAGCTAGCGCATTCTACAAGTATTACTTCTTAATTAAGAAGCTTTTGAAGATGGAAGGTTGATAATCAAATTGGAGTCAATTTTTTAAGACTATCAAAATAAGATTAAAATTTTTAAATGAAAGGAAATTGTCAACAATAGATAGAAGAGAGGTACCTAAGACAGCCAAATAAATAAAAACAAATGTTTTAGGCCTTTAGAACTATTTAACTATATTCTGAAATAATTGTGTGAGTTTTTATAAATCAAGACCAAACACCTATATTACTTAATAAGTTAATCAAAACACATCCAAATTTCTGAGAATTCCATAAAAAAAATCTGATTCAGAAATCAGAATTTATATCTACTATGACCATTAGAAAATTTCTCATTTTTCAGTCTAAACAACTGAATAAGCAAATTATATTTTCAAATCATACCAATAATAATGGTTAGAACTGAACTCAACTGAGGATAACTAGGTTAAAAACATAGATGTTAATTTTAAAATACTCCTCCAATGGCTTAAATGAAAAACTTATCAATTATATATTCCCCCTTGATCCCTAGAGTGATTTAAAAAAAATTAGGAAGAGGGATGATACTACAGACAGAGAGCCAGATTTGCCTGTCTAAAAGTGTAAAGGAAAAAAAACATAACAGGATGCTTCTCAGTATTTGAAAGTTTTAACTTAGTAAGAATTTATATGGAAACTTAAATCCATATTCTGAGGGTCTGATGGGGGCATTAAGGATAATGATACAGTGATTCAGAAGATTCTCAAGAAGAAGAAAATGTTGAAAGAATAGCAAATAAAGCAGTATCAGGGAGAAAGAATAGAGCAGAAAAAGAAGTGCAACCTTTGGGCAGGAAGAAGGTACTCCTTTTCTATAGAAGGAGTACATAAAAATCCCTGGAAAAGAAAGATGAGAAAAGGATTAATAAAGTTTCTAAATGAGAGGTCAGAGGAGCTAAAGAAAAGTCACAGATGGGAAAGAATTTCAGGAACTAAACTGGAGAAAAGGCAATTGACTCTCTGAAGAAATTATTTATCATTTTCAACCTCGGTACAATTCAACTAAAATAAAGAAATGATACTAATAACATTCCATGACTCTATCCCTTTTGATTCTATTATGTCTGAACACTTGTTATCTAATTAGATTGTGTCAATCAACCCAATACGTGGGGGTGTTGGATCCCAGCCAGGTGGTAGTGGGGAGATGGCAGGGCAGAGATATTATGAGAGAATCCAAGAGAGCTGCAATCGAAGGATCCAGAGTGCTTTGGATGGGAGCAATCTGCCCACCTTATACCTTCTGACGGTAAGAGAGACAGATTCTAAGACCAATCTTGCAGAGGAAGGCCCGTCTGTACTGACTGATTCTAAACAACCTAAATATACACCTGAATATAGTTTATTCACTCTACAGGATCTAACCCAAAATACCAAGAGGAGAATTAGGAACTTTGAGGAATCAATCACAGAACTAGAAAATCATGTTAACAGTGCACATGTCTTCTGACCTCTATCAAGGCAACCTATATACTTCAATGAATCTCTGTTTCTGTTATTTCATTCTTCTTATATCCAAATTCCTAAGACCTTAAGCCAATTAAACAATTAAAACATTTTAATAAAGTTAATATTTATATATTCTAAGTACGGTGGTAAACAAACTGAATGTTCAAAAATATCGGTTGATGGTGACTTATGTTCTTTAAAAAAGTTTATCTGCATTGTATTGATGAAATTAAGACTCAGAGAGTTTACTTAGAAGGAAATTTTAACTGAAAACAGCAAGTTTCACTTCCATTTTTATTATATAAAAATGTTACACCCAATAAGTTGATGTAATTTTATTACATATAAGCCTAAAAAATATAAGGATCTTGAATTTAAAACATCAACACATGCACACATGATTTGAAGTACATATTTCTTGAGATTTGGGTTACTGGGGAGGTCAGCTTCTTTCTTTGAGCTATCCCAATCTAAAAAACTTAAAAGTTGGGACTAGTCCAGTCTAGATTTTTTTCACTGACAAATCCAGGTTTTCTTTCTATCCCTTCTGTATTTGGTATGTTGAAAAAATTTATCTACGAAAATTTTTGAATAATTTTTCCATTCTCTTTAATCAGATCTTTAAGACTGTAAATTGGAACTTTAGGTTGACATGCTATAAAATCAGTGCTATCAAACTGACTCAATAAAATTCTAGCCAAAAGAAAGAAGACTGACATTTTAGCCCACGAAATCAAACTGTGATATGAATGATTTATTTAGGCCTTGAAATATTGCAATCAGATTCTATTGGTTAGAGTGAATATAAATTGAAACTGCCTCTCCTGGAGGACAATTTGACAGCATATTTCAAAATATTAATATGTATAACTTCTGACCCAGCAACTCTCACTGTAGGAATCTGTCTGCCCTATAGGAATATTTACTGATAAGCATAATGATTTGGGCACTAAAATGTTGATTAAGCATTGTCCATATTGGTAAAAAGCTAGAAAAATTTAATAATAATAACAATCATAATAAATACTTATAACCAAACCCAGGTAGTCTAGCTACAGAATCCATGCTCTTTACCACTAAGCTATAAATGTTAAAATGAAAAACAAAACCCACATATACCAAGAAACACTTTGCAGATATTAAAAAGAATTAAGTAAAAGAATTTTGTAAAAGCTAAGGTAGATCTTCACTAGTCTAGCTGAGGTAGATCTATACGTATTGACATGGAAAGATCTCTAAGACAAATTGTTAAGTAAAAAAAACAAACCAAACCACAGTATGATACATACATATAGTATAATCACATGTATGTTTCAAAGATACTATCCATGACTATAAGTAATTACATGCATTTTTAAATGCATAGAAAAACCATTGGAAGGATAAACAGTAAATTAACAAATTAAGACTAGTTACATCTGGGGAGGAGAGTAGAGTTAGTAAGGAGAAGAGGCATTTCATTTTTACTCCATACATTTTTGTATCGTTTCTTTTTTAAATAGCAAGAAATAATTGATATTTGTGTAATTAAAAAAGAAAAAGAGCAATTATAATGATAAAATTCCATTTTCATTTTGTAATTTGACCTTCATTATTACTGTTAGTCATGTGACAGAGAGCCTATAAATCAGTGGTTCTGGAATTATTTTGGAAGTCTATTTTTCCCACAGATCTAGAAAAAAATAATTCTATGCTTCATTTGGAACCAGAAAAGAGCCTGAATAGCCAAAGCAACCTTAAGCAAAAGGAACAAATCTGGAGGCACCACTTTACCAGACTTTAAGGTATACTACAAGGCTATAGTCACCAAAACAGCATGGTACTGCACAAAAATAGAGACAGACCAATGGAACAGAACAGAGAACCAAGATATAAAACCATACACATATTGCCATCTGATGTTTGACAAAGTAGACAGCAATATACACTGGAGAAAAGAATCCCTATTCAATAAAAGGTGCTGGGAAAGTTAGACAATCACATGTAGAAGATTGAAATAGGATCCATATCTCTCACCACTCACAAAAATTTATTCGAGATGGATAACAGACTTAAATTTAAGACATGAAACCATAAGAATTCTAGAAGAAAATAAAGGAAAAACTCTTCTAGATATCAGCCTAGGCAAAGAATTTATGAAGAAGACCCCAAGGGCAATCACAGCAACAACAAAAATAAATAAGTGGGACTTGATTAAATTATTAATGAAAAGATATGCACAGCCAAGAAAACAATCAACAGAGCAAACAGACAACCCACAGAATGGGAGAAAATACTCGCATGCCGTACATCCAAAAAAGGGCTAATAACCAGAATCTACAAAGAACTCAAGCAAATCAGCAACAAAAAAAATCAAATGCCATTAAAAAAGTGGGCAAAAGACATGAGAAGAAGCTTTTCAAAACAAGACAGACTAATGGCCAACAAACATGAAAAAATGCTCAACGTCACTAATCATTAGAGAAATGTAAATCAAAACCACAATGTGTATCGTTTAACTCCTGTGAGAATGTTTTTTATCAAAAAGTCCCAAAACGATAGATGCTAGTATGGATGCAGAGAGAAAGGAACACTTACATGCTGTTGGTGGTACTGCAAACTAGTGCAACCTTTATGGAAAATAGTATGCAGATTCCTCAAAGAACTAAAAGTAGACGTACCATTTGACTCAGCAATCCCACTACTGGGTATTTACCCAAAAGAAAAAAAATCATTTTATCAAAAAGACACTTGCACTAGAATGTTTATTGCAGCACAATTCACGACTGCAAAGAAGTGGAATCAACCCAAGTGCCCATCAATACATGAGTGGATTAATAAAATGTGGTGTATGTACACCATGGAGTACTACTCAGCCAGAAAAAATGAATTAATACCTTTTACAACAATATGGGTGGAACTGGAGACCTTCCTCCTAAGTGAAGTATTGCAAGAATGGAAAAACAAACACCACATGTACTCACTATTAAATTGGAACTAACTGATCAGCACTCATGTGCACTGACGGAAGTAAAACTCAATGGAAATCATGCAGGAGGGAGAGGGGAGTAGGGGATGGGTGAAATCACACCTAACAGGTACAATGTACGCTATCTGAGTGATGGGCACTTGTAACTTTGACTCAAGCAGTACAAAAGGAATCCATGTAACCAAAGCATTTGTACCCATGTAACAGCCTGAAAATAAAAAAATAAAAAAGAAAAATAAAAAAAGAAGATTCAATTGGTTAAACTTATGAATTAATTAAATAAGTGAAAGTAATTATTCTTATTTTGTGAAAAATGACCACATTTACAAGGAAAATAAATTTTATAAATTGACTTTTAGGATTTGGTATTAATAATTCTTTATCAAAATACAAGTGAATGTGGGAATTTCTTTCAATACATAAAAGTCTTCCTTGGGCATGAAAAACTCAGCTAATACGGCAAAAGAAGGCAGCCAAGAATTCCTAGGTCTCTAGTAGGGGTGCAAAAGTGCTGAGAAACCTTACCAACTAAGTGGAGGCCTCCTATGAGAATGACAAAGCCACAGATGGGTCACTTGAGCCTGGAGGCTACAGAGGGGACACAAGGACTTGTAGTGCAGAGACGAGCATGATGCTGGACAGGACCACACAAGAGCAGTCACACCTGTGCCTGCTTCAACGCACGGCTCGCAGGGATCAAACAGGACGAGGACATCTCCACAGGGGCCAGAGAGAACACCCAGCACAGCACAGGCACTGGAGGCACAGCAGCTACCCTGACCCTCTGGCCAGGGTGAGTCTCTGGGGACTTCAATCACTCCAGGGAGAAGGGTGAGTAAAAGGTGCACTGGAGAATCCTGAGCTGTCAGGACTGAAATCCTAAAAGGACTACCTGTGTACCTGAAGAGACTGTTTCCTTGAAATAGGCACATGTAAGGGTTTTTGTTTGTTCTTAGTTTTTGTTTTGCTACTGTGTGCTTGGAAACAGAATGCAACAGGATGTAAATTAGCTTTGATTAAAAAAACAAAAAACTAATGCCTGGGTCCTACTCCAGACTAATTAAATCAGAATCTTTGAGAGTGAAGCTCCAGGCACCTGTACTTTTTAAAGAAATTTTTAATTATTATGGGTACATAATAGCTGCATATATTTATAGGGTACCTGTGATATTTTGATACATGCGTACAATGTGTAATAATCAAATCTGAGTAACTAGAGTATCCATCACCTCAAGCATTTATCATTTCTTTGTGTTAGGAACATTCCAATTCTACTCTTTGAGTTATTGCCAAGTATACCATAACTTATTGTTGACTATAGTCACTTTGTGCTATTAAATATTGTTCATTCTAACGATATTTTTGCACCCATTAACCACTTTATTCTCCCCTAAGTGCTACCCTTCCCAGCCTCTTGGAACCATCATTCTACTCTCTGTCTCCATGAGAGCAATTGTTTTAATATTTAGCTTCCACATATGAGTGAGAACATGCAAGATTTGTCTTTCTGTGTTTGGCTTATTTCACTTAACATAATGTTTTCCATCCAGGCATCAGTACGTTTCAAAAGCTTCCTAGGAGACAATAGTGGGCAGCTACTTGAGAACCACAGCTGTACATGAACCCAAGTGTTGCACTGACAATCTTCCCAAGGGATCACTCTATAATCCCAACTACAAGGAATCTGGTTCAAAACAGAATAAATCTCTCAAAACGCTGTTCTCAACAGGTCACCGAAACCTCAGAAATGAAAAGAGACAGGGATGGAAACAGGAAAAGGAGACAGGGAGGAAAGATGAAAGGAAGAAAAAATAGTTATGTGTGTCTCTTATTTCTTTACTGGGAACTAAAAATTGATCCTTGAAACAATGATCCCTGCTTATTTGGGAAGATATACATTGCAAAAGCCTACTGAGTTTAACTTCAGAAGTGGTTTCTCTGTACAATTTTTAGTCTATCAGTCAAGAACATGTGTAGGTACCTGTGTTATCAAAATGGACAATAATGCACAGCTCTTTACTCAGTTGCTACTTTCTCTAAACTTCACCATCATTACCAATTAACATTTACTTACTTCCCATAATAACTCTTCTAATTCTCCATCTTCTGTTTTCTTCATCTAAAATAATTTTGAAAAGCATATAAATTTTTTTAGTGTGGCTATGCTCTTGCAAACATTTCTCCTAATGGCCAAATTGTTGTCTTTTAAACAGAAAACTACTTTCTTATGGGTATAAATACAGTAAGATCTCTGCTTTTCACAAAAATGATTAGTCATGTAATTTTTTTATTGTTGGTTGAATTACCTTTCTTTTTCTTTTTTTGGTATTATTTTTTCTTTATTCAAATAGATTCAGGGGGTACAAGTGTTTTTTTTTGTTACAGGGCTAAATTGCATGGTGGAGAAGTCTAGGCTTTTAATACACTCATCACCTGAATAGTGTACACTGTACCCAACAGGTAATTTTTCATCCCACCCTTCCCCTTCTGAGTCTCCAATGTCCACTAAGTCACTCTGCACGACCATGCATACCCACTGCTTAGCTCCCACTTATAACAGCCAAGTAATTTTTAAAAATCCTAGCTAATATTTAAACTACATGTTGCCTAAAAGAGTACCATTGATAAAGTAACTACTGCTTACTCTGTTTTCCATACTTAAAGAAAAAGAAGTCAATAACTGATCATTTTAAAGGCTGTTTAATTAGACCACCCTACGGGTAGGTTCTCAATATTATTAAATAAAAAGCAAAATTTAGTCAGAACAATTGCCATTCAGTTCCTTCTGGTGCATAATAAATGGTAGGTGTTTGAATGTTCTGTGTTGCCTAGTTCAAGACAGTCATAAGCAAGGATGAGTCTGTGGTGGCATAGAATTCAAAACTCTAAAACTGCTGGCAGTGGAAATCGATACTCTCTGTCTCCCCCAAACCTCAGTTTTCAGATCCACTAAACTGATTTGGAGTTTACATTGAGTTCAAAAGGTATTTTTAAATTACCAACTACTGTTCTAACCTCTTTTATCATCTGATTATATAATGAGAAATTATCTAGATACTGTGTCTGTTAGTGGATTCAACTGCTTGTAATACCCATGTAATCATTTTTATAAAATCATATGAAAAACAAACAGAAAAAGAGGCACTTAAGAATATCTACTGTATGCACGACTTTGTACTAGATGCCAATGAAAGGTGTCTTAATAATTACCTGGACGGTATGATTTATTTATTTTATCTCATTGATGTTTTCTCCTGACTGCTTTTTGGATTGTCTTAGGTTTATGAGCTTTTGGACACTTTCTCTGATTAATGCCAGGGACTATCTCATAACACCAGGTAAAATGCACCAAAGTATCTTGAAAGCCAGCTAAAATACAGTAATAGCTCTGTTCACAAACCTTTCATCATCTTATAAAAACAACGAGATAAGATGAAAAATGTAGGGGACCAGTGTGTAATGAATGACGATGCAGGTCACTGGGCAGTAGGGATGGAACATGTGGCAGTTTTAAAAGAGAAGAGGACACGGAATGGGAGAGAACTCATTGGAGCCATGGGGACAAAGGGAGCATTTTTCATGCAAGGGCACTTTAATCAGGGATGCTTACAAACCAGACATTTTTGTATTTTATTCCATTATGTTTAGAAGTACTTAATATGTTCTGCAGTAAATCCATGGAAAAATAATCATTTGTTGAAAGTTTTCTACTTTGTACTGTAACTTGAGAAGGAACAAAATAATCAATTCTAAATCATAAGTTAAAATTTGAATAGAAATGTTATCCCTCTTTTAGGTGACAAACAACATCCCAGACAGATAATCTGTTCTGGCTAATGGAAAAGTTGGAAAAACAAAGAGAAAGATGTACTCAAACAGAGATAACCTAATGCTTTCCAACTTCTTGGGAGTAAAAGCAGTTTGTTATGAAATAGGATCCAATCCCACATGCAGCGGGCGCTCTGCCAGTGCAGCTTTCAGAACCCAAGACAACTAAGGAGGAGTGTCCAGGCCAGGAGCAACACACACACACACACACACACACACAACCACGTGCATTTTTGCAGTAGCAGTGTTGTAACTATCCAAATCACAGATTTAAATTCAGACTGGGCACGGTGGCTTAGGCCTATAATCCTAGCACTCTGGGAGTCTAAGGCGGGAAGACTGCTTGAGCTCAAGAGTTCAAGACTAGCCTGGGTAAGAGCAAGACTCTGTCTTTACTAAAAAAGTAGAAAAAATTAGCCGGGCATGGTGGCATGCGCCTGTAATCCCAGCTACTTAGGAGACTGAAGCAGGAGGATTGCTTGAGCCCAGGAGTTTGAGGTTGCAGTGAGCTATGATGATGCCACTGCACTCTACCCTAGATGACAGAGAGAGACCCTGTCTTGAAAAACAAAACAACAACAACAAAATTCATCCTTGTTGAAAGCAAGGTCAGTTTATCTACCATATTTGGTCATACTGACCTTCAGGTATAAAGTATTTTAGAAGGTTAGTACTATTATGAATTATGAAAGAAATAAAAGGCATTTAATATTTAACTTATCTTGAAATGGTTAAAATTAGATATTCATTTAGAAAGAAGAATCAGATCATAATACGCAGTGTGAAAATGTTTGTTATTTAACTATTACAGCAGCCTTGCTGAAAACCTAATTTACCAGGGCTGCTTGCTTTTTACAGACCATTTCAAATTTACCAATGTCAGAGGTATGATATCTGCTGTAAGTTAAGCATTGGCTTGGCCTGAAGAAAGGCAATTCTACTAGTGCTTTGTGTCAACTTTTATAAATGTTTTTGTCTTGCTCATCACATAACTTCTTTTAGGCTTTAGTTCTGCAAACTACCAACATTTTTATCTATAGCATTATTTTACAAGTCATTCTAAAGTCATGTTTCTCCAACATATACATTGAAAAATTTTTTACATTTGACTGAAGCACAAGAAATTTTAAAAGAGGAATTTTATCATGATTACTTGATAAATGAAGCAATAATTTATTATCTATAGAAGTAGATGTAAATATCCAAACAATATATAAAAGAATTTAAATACCATATTAAAAGTACCTTGAAAAATACCTTCGGTATACAAAATAAGAACTGCAAAATAGTGACTAGCTCATATTTTATCACATATACTTCCCCATTAAAACACAGAAAGAAGAGGGAACATTAGACATTCCAAAGGAAAGAAAGACACACAGAGGTCACAAATCAATTCTGGTGGCATGACTGATGAACCAGACAGAAGGTTAGATAATGTTCCAAATTTATACTGGTTGTTTGCAAGCCAGGACCAAAAAGGGGGGCTAGATTAAAAGATGTTATTCTAGTTTTAGCCAAGTGAATATCTGCTGGGTTATTCAAAGCTTTGAAGTTACCATGACTGAGTTACCTTTGATACAAGTAATAATGTTGGTAGTATCTGAATTTTTATGAAGGTAGACTGTTAAAACACCTCCCTATTGCTAGTATTACTGAATTACTAGTACTGAATTATTACTATATTACTGAGCTCATAAGAAATATTCATAAACTTTCCATTTTGATAATATTTATATGAATATTTATAGAGGACCAGGTATCTTAGAGCATGTTATCTGGTGTAATCAGGACTAATTCATGTGCAAGGGAAAAAAGAAGATTGTGCCAAACCATCTCCTGTCTTGATAGCTACACGAGAATCAGAAGGAGTTAAAACTACTTTGCTGAAGTCACTAAGGAAAGGCTTCTAAAGATCAATAAGTTTGATCTCCCATTCCAGCACCAGCTACTGCTGAGGAACATGATGAAGTATAAATGAGAACTAAATGACCTCTGTCCATTTCTCCCTCCAGTCCAATCAGTCTTCCTGTGGCTGACTATAGATTGCCCTTTGCCAAGAATCAGCAGTTCTTAAACTGTTCAACATGTAGATAGGTAAGTAGGTAGGTAGGTGAAAATTGAACAAGGAAAATTGCTACCATGTTCAGATAAACTCCACAAACTGTGATAGTACTTCCTTTCTGTATGTTTTATCTTGAAAATTAGAACTTAAGATATCATGTAAGGTACTCTTGGCCTCATGGCTACTTCCTTTCTTCCTTCTGACTGGCCGAGGGTGCCTTTCATGTCATAAATCTTTTTATGTGATTAAAGCTTGAGAGTCAAGCTGCTAAGACATCCTGCAGATCTTTTCCCTGATCGCTGATCCCTTAAGGAATCTTGTCCCTCTATTTGGACACTTTAAGGCTGTGACCCTGAGAACATATGGCCACTGATATAAAAAAAGACAGCTGTCAAGGTAAGACAGAGGTAGGATTAGGGTTAGATTCTATATGTTAACAGATTTATTTGTACATATTCTATAAGCCAAAAAAAATGGCTTTGTTATAAGGACAATTCCTTAAGTATACGAATGATGAGTTCTTTCTTATGTCCTTTGGTCACCTTCTGGATTTGGCTGGAGGAAGTTTACATGAAGAACTGGACTTATTCTCTCGGTGGGAAAAAAGAAATACAGCCACTGAATATTTTTTCTATGTTATTCTTTTAAAAGATCTTGAAAAATACCCTGAAAAGTATGGTAAAAGGAGGTAAACTTATTTGGACAATACTTGAGCATTTTATTCAAAAAATGTATTTTAGAAAACTAAACGATTCAAAAACATGATAGCTGCAAATGGCAAGGTACTATTTATTTATCACACTGAATATCAAGCTCTCTTTATATATTAGACTTTTAAAACTTGACTTAATGCAGCACATGTGCAGGGAGAAAGTTGTGCTTCAGTGGAAAACCACGTATTGTCTAGATCAGCGGTCCCCAACCTTTTTGGCACCCGGGACTGGTGGGTTACAATTACTAGGCAAACCAACCTCTCTGCTAATGACAAACTGTATTTGCAGCTGCTCCCCAGCGCTAGCATCACCGCCTCAGCTCCACCTCAGATCAGGCATTAGATTTTCCTAAGGAACACGCAACTCGGATACCTTGCATGTGCAGTTTATAGTAGGGTTTGCACTCCTATGAGAATCTAATGCTGCGGCTGATCTGATGGGAGGTGGAGCTTATGAGGTGATGTGAGCAATGGGGAACAGCTGTAAATACAGATGAAGCTTTTCTCACTGGCCCACTGCTCACATCCTGTTGCGCAATCCGCTTCCTAAAAGGCCATAGACGGTACCCATCCGCGACCTGGGTTGGGGACTGCAGGTCTAGATCTAGAGAACAGTTTCTGGATTATCTATTTCTGATTCTAGGAGGGCTATTTTATAGCTCTTTTCATGGCTGATAACTGATAGGAGTGCAAAGTTATTTTTCTCTACAGAGAGGCAAATCCTATCCTGGCAGGTAGAGGTTCAACTGACTTCCCTTTCCCACTGGGGAAGAAGCTAGTTTTGCCTCCATTTGCATATTCATGTCAAAATTCCTAATCCATAACATGTCTGTTCTTTGGATTCTCCTTTGAACCAGTTATAACATCTGCCTGGTTCTCTCATTCAATTGAGTTAAATAAAAATCTTTAACACTTGCTCATTTTATATCTGCGTAAGAACCATGATGTTACCGTCTCTGAAAATTATCCTTTAACAAACAGTAAATGTGCACCACAGAAGCCACTGCACGAGGTGCAAAAATCTTTATGGAGGTTTTACTCTTTTAAGCACATAGACTCCAGAAAGGAGGTAAGATAAATGCACAACTTTAACCCTCAGGGTTATTGGGCTCAATTTTAGCTTTTTTTGGTTTCTTCTCAGTGATTTTATTTTTCCTATATCCTGAAATATTTTGCTTTTTCATAATCCTGAGAATCATTTCCAACTATGATAAAAGGAGATTAAAATAATAAGAATATAACTATCTTTGTAATTACATTTATTATATTTAATATTAAGATATATTATAAATAAAATTCTTATATAATAGGAATATGGCTAAAATAATAAGAAAATGATGTAATAATAAAAGGAGATTAGAATAATACAAAAAATTATATAATCACCTAGATAGAGGTAATTACTATTTCATCACCCTTCAGTCTTCTTATTGAATTGCTCTAAGAATTGCCTGATTTTCTAAGAAAATACCAAAGATATTGAGAGACAGCATTTTTTATGGCCTTTTTTCTTTTTAACCTTTCATTGAACAGTTAAGAATTAAGAATTTTTCATTTCTGTTCATAATGGCAAGGAGAAGAAAATTGACAGAAGATTTTTGCAATTGTTAGATAAATAAGAGGACAAATACAAAAATACAGACAGCAGCACTACAGACTCTAGTGAAAATGATAAAATTGTATAAGCTAAATATCAGAGCATGAGTCTTTATATAAGACAATATCCTTGATAAATACTCTCAAACTCAAGAATCAATGAGTGAACAGTCTATAACTAAGAACAAAAAGGGGTTTTGTTACCCAGTTATTCTACAGGGAGGATGTCACTATGCAATATTTTTGGACAAAAAATTTTTGCTAAAAGAACATATGATAGTATTTCACCTTTTATGAGGTTTGTACTAGGAAATTTACATGATATTGTTCATAAGTAGACAAATGCTGAAGGCACTGACTGAAAGGAACTAGCATACAAATGAAAAATCCACTGAAATGATATTCTAATCAGTGTCTAAAAATGAAATTGTTTTGTAATTATAGGCTAGAGAAAATGACCACCTCTCTTTGATGAAATTATAAGCCATGAAAACTTTCAAAAGTATTGCAAGAACAACCAAAAATAATAAGCTGGAACCTCTTGAAATGTATTTGAAATCTGGATCAGAATTTACAAGACAGGCATGTTCTAGGATCGTCTATTCAAAGCCACTTACATTCAAAAGATGTTGCCCATTTTGGATGTGTATATCTTTACACCAGAAAAATATAAAATTAAATTTTGAGTTTGTTACATTTAAATTCTTACTGATTTCTAATGCAGTTTTTCTAAATCATCCCTTTATTTACATATTTGTAAATTCTTTGTAATATTACTGTAAAATCTATTTTAAAAGAGTCCATTGGACTCAGATGGTAAATGGTGATGACTTTACTTCCTGGTATATTAATGGCTAATCAAATACAGACTTTGATAAATGCTGTAAGATAGAAAGTGTTATTACATCTTTTCAAAAGAAGACATAGTCACAATTATTGGAAGCACTAGGAATAACTTTGTACAGGAGCTGGCCTGGCTGCAACAACAAGCAAAAGCTATTAAAAAATTAGTAAGGTTTATACAGATGCCAGAGATGGAAAAGAAGACATAATATGCCAGGTGAATAAATAGCATGAGTATAATATGACAGAAATGGAAAATTGAAAGGCATGTTTAGAAAGGCAAGTTGGCTGGCTTAGAAAAGAAAATGGAAACCAAGATTACTGAGCAGAATAGTAAATATATTTCACAATTTAATATACTTAAAACTTTCATCTTATAGAAAAAAATTGGCAGAAGCTTCAACTCCTAGGCAAAACTGCCCCACAGTTTAATTTCCCTTTACCTAGTCATCTTTTGTCAAGTCTTACTAAGCTTCAGTTAGCACTATAAAGATTTTTCAAGGAAATCATAATGGAAGAATTATAAGTTAACCCTATGTTGATGTGCATCTTTGGAGATGCTACTAGTCTGAAACTTGAAGCGATGCTTAGGTTGAAGTCACAGACTTGGGAGAGATCATTGAAAGAACAGACAGTAGTTAAAGCTCAGAGGTCACCTAGCAAAATGGAAAGAATGAGAGTACTGCAGACAAAGCTTTCAGGAATACTACTATTTAATAACTTTTGGGGTGGAGGAACCAGTAAGAGTCTAAGAAGGAACAGTCAGAAATAGTAGGAAGGTAAGAAATTCCTTAGTTAACACAGAAAATACAGTTTCATGTTCAAGAAAGTAGCTAATGGAGAGACCAAATGAGATGAGGTATTAAAATAGGTTGGTGGATTTAGCAAGTAGGGGTAGTAAGAGGCTTAAGATAGAACATAAAATGAATACAAAAGAATTAAGGAACTAAAATTAAACCGTAGTACCAGTATCAAAGTCAGACAAGCATATCTTAGGAAACAGATCTTCCTAGCACATTCATTTACTCAGAGATCTTTTGAAAATCACCAGAGTCCAATAGAAGAACAGAAGACATGAATAGGCAGTTCACAAAAAGAAAAATGGCACAACTATTTTCAAAATACTTACCCATGGTAGCAGAAATACAAATTTTTAAAAAGCAAAAAGCATATACCCCCCCCCCAAAAATCAATGAATTACATTTCCTTCAAAGTAGCATATAAAATATTCTGAATGAACACATCACTGAAAACAACTAAAAATGCTGGATAAAATATTTTTAAACATCTTTTGAAATGCTCTGCTGATCAGGCAGGAGAGGTAGTAATGCCTAGAGGCCAAAAATGAAGTGAAAGCAGGAAACTAGGAAGGTAAGAAGTGGAGCACTGAAACAGACTCTGATTCGGGAGACATCTACAGAACACCAGCAACAGCCTTAAGCTTTTCCTTTGTTAGGTGGTCAATGCAGCAGAGAGGTCGGGAAACAAAACCTAGGACCTGTCCAAAATTAGGAGTCTAATAGGAGACCCTGCCCCACAGAGAGCTGGAACCCCTGCCCCAAATTATACTGACAGTGCAAAGATAAATGAAAAGTAAAGTTGCTTCAAAGAAGGTGACAGAGAGAGAACTTTTCTACTCCCAACTTGGTGCTGGGAGGAAGAGAAAATAAATCTCCTTCTTGAGAACTGATAACCACAAGCCAGATGCCATATGGTGTTGCAGCACTTAGGGGCTACAACTCAAGCTGAGAATTTATTTTAAAATGGTTCTCAGTTGGTACAAGTATCTCCAGGCACACGATAGAGTAAACACAAATCCTCCCAGAGAAAAAGCACTTTCTAGCCAAGAGTCAAAAAATTCCTACAGATAAAAGTTTAAGAAATATGACTTTCTGGTTAAAAAAAAAAAAAAAGACAAAAGAAAACAGGGCACTGTGGAGCCAGTAGAATCAGACTCAAATACTTCAGATATGGAATTGGTTAGACTCAGACTATTAAAATGAGTATATTTTGATATGTTTAACACATTGACTGCCATACTAGAAAAAAAAATTTTTTTCCCTGGGACCACAGTGTGTTATTAAAACAAAACAATCCTTTCTACCTTTTTTTTATTGTTTTCTGTGCATGAGTTATATGCAATGCAATCCATATTTTTAGAATTAAATTTTTAATATTAACTGTAACAATAAGAACACCAACAAGTAAGATTTTCATGGATCAACTGGAGGGTTTTGTTTCATGCAGCCCCGGCCTCAAAATTAGCCCAAGTTAAATACAACTCACATGGCAGTCAATGTGTTAAAGCAATACTTCTTAACATTATCAGACCAATATCTTCTTTTTATCATAAATATTTTTGTAATGCTCCTATTCTTATATTAAAAGAAATTTAAAATAATATAATCTACATATACATATAATCTAAACTATATCTCTGTATTCCTTAACTGTAACATATACAAAAACGTAATTTATAGTAAGTTAATACATATTTCAATTAAAAAACTACAGAAGACGACACAATAAAATATCAATGCTTTTACTTATTTATAATAAACAGACATAGATTTAAGAGAAGCCATTCCATACCAGTACAGGAAAAGGAAAGATAAGCGGTACATGGAGATACTAAACTAAAAATTATCATTTGTACAAAGAAAGAAAAATCACCTTGATTGAAGTAGCATAACATGTCAAGCCAAATTAAATAATCAACATAGCAACAATTAGAAATACAACACTCTTTAAATGAGCTAAATCTTGTGTGTAAGTATAGGAGCCAAATAATTTCCCATGTTGTCAGATGGCAGACGACAGTGATGAAGTATAGCAGACAACATACTACACGTATTTTAATTCTACCACATGGTGAGCATAAATTCAGTGGCAAGTACATAAAAAAAGCCTCGGAGACAAGATCCTTTAATAGGTGACAAGGAATAGCTGACGGATTGGAAAACAAAAAAATAATGCAAGAGATTATAAAGAAATTATTTCTGAAAATGGTTTCACAGTGAGGCCCCAAAACAAATAGCAAACCCCAAATAAAGTTCTACATGTAATATTTACAGTTTAGGTATTTTATCTTTACATTACAAAAAATATTATGAATACTGTACATAGGTTCAGTGGGCTTCTGACCATGATAGACTTACTGTTATTAGACTCACTCTTCCTCAGTCTACAACTATAAAACTGGAAAAGATATATGAGGCAACTGTTTACAGTCACTGGGCAGGACAATAGGTAGTAAAAACTGTGATACTTGATAGAAGGGAAACACTAAAAGTAAGCCCTGTGTTGGCCCTACCATTCTGCCTGTGTAGATGTTCAGGACTACAGGGCAATATAATGGAACCCAACGCACAATGCACAATGGTGTTAGTGAGCTGAAGAGACATAGATTTGAGTTCAGAGTTTCTGAAGCAGTTGGAATTCTTGAGACAGGAAAATGGAGAGAGGATATCTATGCAAAAAAGGACTCTCACACCCCTTCTTCCCCCCATACTCCTGGATTCTTGATTAAGGGCTAAGCTGCACATACACAGGTTGAGCCCCTGCAAAGCACAGTAGAAAGAGACTTTGCTGTTTGGCAGAGAGATAAGCAAAAATGCCCAAGGTCATACAATGCAGTACGATATCAGAGTTCTAGCCTAGCCAGAGTGGAGAAACCACATTGGATGTCAAATCCAGAAACTTCGGCATTCACTTGAGATCCTAGGAAGCTCATGACTTAGGAATAAGGACCATACACTAAAGGAAGGGCTATACCCTAGGACTAAGCAAAAAGCCAAAACAGATCTACCTTAACATAGAATAAAAACAAAGTTGGCAAATCAAAATCTACCAGTAATTCAACTGCCTACCAGAAAAAAACGCAATACCTTGCAAAGGAGATAAAATGAACCAACCTCCCTACAACCTATCAGCTCAGCATTCTACACACGATAAAAAAAAATTACTAGACATATACAGAAGTAAAAAGTGACCCACATTCAAGGAAAAATATAGTCAAGACCCTGAAAAGACCCAAATGTTAGAAATAGCAGGAAAGAACCCAAAACAACTATTATAAATACATTTAACAACTTAAAAGGAAAAGATAGACATAATGAGTGAACAGATGCGGAATCTTTGTGGAAAAAAAATAAAAACTATTTTTAAAAACCAACCAAAAATTCTAGAACTGAAAGCTATAATATCTAAGATGAAAAAAAAATCACAGATTGGATAAGAGTATCTTAGAAAATGCAGAAGATCCAGTGAACTTAAAGACAGATTACAAAAGAAATAATACAAATTGAGTTACAAAAAAAATAAGGGACTGTAAAATATGAAGAGTCTTTGTGACACGTGAATGAATACGAAATTGTCTAGTATATATGCAATTAGAGTTGCAGGAAAAGAAAGAATGGAGCAGAAAAATACTTGGAAAATATAATAGCCAAAAATCTCCCAAATTCTATTAAAAAAAACTTGGGTCAACAAATCCAAAAGCTCAGAGAACCCTAAACATAGTAAATATAAAGAAAACAACACTTTGATACATCGTAATTAAACTACTTAAAACCTAAATAAAGGAGTAAGAAAAAAACAAGACTCAGTTCACATTATGGAACAAAATGAATGACATGTGATGTCTTCTCAGAAATAATGGAGGTCAGTTGACAATGAAATATCTTAAAAGTAGTGAAAGAAAAAATACTTTCAATCAAAAATTCTAAATCTTTTGACTCCTTAAAAATTCTTTTGAGGGTAAAATAAAGATATCTGAGGGAACTTTTAGCCAATAGACTTCCACAAAAAGAAATGCTAAAAAAAAAAAAAAAACCTAATTCTTCAGGTTCAAGAGAAATGTTACCACATGAAAATTTAGATCTATGGCAATGAATGAATAGAACTAGAAATGAGAAATGTATACACAAACTACTATTTATTTAAAGGAAAAGTAATAACACTGAATGGTGGGGCTTATAAGTTATTAATATGTAGAGATAAAATATATGGTACAATAGCACAGAAAATGACCTGGGGGTGGTAATTATATTTTTGTAAACTTTTTTACATTTTATATCATATGGGATAATAGTAAACAAAAAGAATGCAGAAAACAAAACATACAAACAAAAACAAATGAGAAAAATAGAAAACAAACAGCAAAATGGCAGACTTGCACCTAACCACATCAATAATTACATTAAGGCCAGGTGTAGTGGCTCAAGGCCAGATGTAGTGGCTCACACCTGTAATAATCCCAGCACTTTGGGAGGCTGAGACAGGAGGATCACTTGAGGTCAAGAGTTCAAGACCAGCCTGGCAACACAGTGAGACCCTGTCTCTACAACAAAAATTTTAAAATTAGCCGGGTGTCGTGGCATGCGCCTGTAGTCCCAGCTACTTGAGAGGCTGAGGCAGCAAGATTGCTGGAGTCCAGGAGTTTGAGGTTGCTGTGAGCTATGATTGAGCCACTGCCACCTGGGTGACAGAATGAGACCCCAAATCTACAAAAATAAATAAATAAAAAGAATAATTACATTAAGCACAATGGTCTTAATATTCCAATTAAAAGGCAGAGATCATCAAGTTTGATTTTTTTTAAAAAACATCTAATTATATCCTGACTACAAGAGACATACTTTAAAGTCACAGATATGTTGAAATGAAAAGAAAACAAAAAGATACAACATGCAAATAACAATCATAAAAAACTTGGTGTGGCTATACTGGTATCAGACAAAGGATACTTCAAAATAATATCTATTACAAGAGAAGTGAGACATTTTATAAACACAAAAGGTTTACATACAGACACACACAATAAAGATATGGATTTGAGCTATACTATCAACCATTATCATCCAACATTATAAAACAATGCATTCAATATCATTTCAATTTGCATTCTTTTCAAGTATATATGAAACACTGTCCAGGATAGAACATATCTTGGGACAAAAAATAAGCCTCAATAAATTTCACAAAGCTAACATATTACAGAATATGTTTTCTAACCACAACAGAATTAAATTGGAAATAAATAAGACATACAAAAATTCCAAATAACTTTGGAAACTATACAGTACACTTTTAAGTATCACTTAAATCAAAGAAGAAATCACAAGGTAAATAAAAATGAAAACAAAATTAAGTTAAAATTTGTGGGATGTAGTTAATGCAGTGCTTAGAGGGAAATTTAAAGCTTTAACTGTTTATATTAGAAAAGAAGAAAGGTTTAAAAATCATTGGTCTACATTTTTACCTCAAAAAGCTAGAAAAAGAGAAAAATAAACCAAAAGTAAACTGAATTAAATAATTAAGAGTAGAAACCAATAAAATAGAAAAATAATAGAGAAAAACAACAAAGCTAAAAATTACCTTGAACAGATTAATACAATTAATAGACTCCTAGTAAGAATGACCAAGAAATAAGAGAGAAGAAACAAATTACCACTATCAGGAATGAAAGAGGGAATATTGCTACATATTTTACAAAGGAATATTATGATCATTTTTTTTTGCCAAAAACATTCTACAACTTACATAAAAAGTACCTATTCCTTGAAAAAACACAATGTATAATAAGAAAACTCACACAAGAATAAAGAGAAAATCTAAATTGTCTTCTGTGATAGTTAATTTTATGTGTCAACTTGACTAGATCATGGTAATCAATTTTTGGTCAAACACCATGCTTCTGTGAAGGTAATTTTTAGATGTGATTAACATTTGAATCAACAGACTGAGTAAAGCAGACTACCTTGCATACTGTGGGTTGAGTCTCTTCCAATTACTTGAAAGCCTTAAGAGAAAAAGCCTTAAGAGAAAAAGAACCTTAGTCTTGAAGAAAAAGGAATTCTGTTTCCAGACTGCCGTTGGCTTTGAGCTGCAACAACTCTTCCTTGGGTCTCCAGCCTGCACACCTGCCTTGCAGATTTTGGACTTGCCAGCCCCCAGGAATTCTGTCTCCAGACTATCTTAAAGGAACTGAATTTGTAATAAAATTATTTTTTGCCAAAGAAAGCTCCAAGCCCAACAGTTTTACTGGTGAATTCTACCAAATATTTAAAGAATTCTTTATAAGGATGCAATCTTACAAAACCTTTTTCAGTATGAGGAAGGAATTTACTTATCAGACCCAAATAATCCTAATAATACCAAAATCTGACAAATATATTACAATGAAATAAAATTATTCAGCAGAATTCTTCATGAACACAAACAAATCATTAGCAAAATATCAGCAAAAGAATCCAGTGATATATAAGAATGATTATATGTCATGACCAACTGGAGTTTATCCCAGAAATACGTACACAGTTGGTTGGTCATATAAAAGGTCAATTAATTCACCATATTAATAGTGTAAAGGAGACAAAAACATCCTCTTATTTCAGTACTAGAAAATGCAGAAAAAAGTATTTGACAAAATCCAACATTCACTCATGATTAAAAACTCTCAGAAATCAGGAATAGAAGAAAACTTCCTTGATTTGACAGAAGATTGCTAAATACTTTCCTCCAAAGAATGAGAAGGTGGCAAGGATGTCTGTTCTCATCACTTCTAAATAATATTTTATTGAAGTACCTAGCCAGTCCAGTAAGGCAATAACCAAAAAATGAGAAAGAAATAAAAGGCATAAAAACGGAAAAGCAGAAGGAAGATTGTCTTCATTTGCAGACATTATTATAAAATAATAATCCAAAGAAATCTACAAAAACAGAATAGGTAAATTTAGTAAAGTTACAGGTTACAAGACAGATATGCAAAGATCAACTCCTTTTGTATAATAGCAAAAAAACCCCCCAAAATGTTAAGATTATTTACAATAGCATCAAAATACATAAAATAATCAATAAATTTAACAGAATATTTGGAAGACTTTTATACTAAGAATTAAGAAACATTATGAAGAGAAATAAAAGAAAACCTAAATAAATGAATATTTATCAATGTTATAAAATAAATATTTATCAATGTTAATAAATCAGAAGATTCAAAAACTGTTAAGATGTCAATTCTCACCAAATTATTCTATAGATTAAATGCAATGACAATCAAATCTCCAGCTGACAAGTTCATTTTATAACTTAAATAAAAATGTAAAAGACCTTGAATATCCAAAGTGATTTTGAAAAAATGCACAAGGCTATAGGGCTTATATTATTATTATTTTTATACAGCTACATACAGTAGGGCTTTTCAACCTTTTAGGCCAGATAATTCTTGCTGTGGGAGGCTGTCCCGTGCACTATATTAATAGGATGTTTAGCAGTATCCCTAGCCTCTACACACTTGATGACAATAAAAACCCTCTCCCCAGTTGTAACAACTAAAGATGTTTTCAGACATTGCCAAATGTCCCCTGCAAAGCAAAATCATGATCCGCTGAGAATCAATGGGACAGTTAACAACATAGTGTGGTACTTGCATTAGGATGGGCAAATAAGTTAATATGAAAGAATAGAATCGATAAACATACTACCTTTACTCAGCCAATTGATTTTCAACAAAGGTACTACAGTAAATTAATGAAAAAAAGTAAAGTCTTCATCAAAAAGGCACTGGAACAATTAGATGAACTTGTGAGAAAAAAAGAACCTCATCATACCACACATCGAAATGAAATTGAAATTCATTTATGAATCATAGATCTAAACATAAAAGGTAAAATAACAGAACTTCTAAAAGAAAATATAAGAGAATATCTTCATAAACTTGGGGTAGAGGCACATATTTCTTATAACACATTAAATGCCAACTATTTTTTTAATTGATAAATTAGACATCATTAAAATTAAAAAGCTCCTGCTCATCAAAAGTCACTGATATGAAAATGAAAAGACAAACCTCAGAATTGGAGAATACATTCTCAGTACATTAAATTAAACTGTATCCAGAATATATTAACAACTCTTTTAACTCAGGCATAAAGAGTGCATTCCATTTAAAAAACAATTAGAAAAAGATGGAATACAAATGGCTCAAAGTACATGAAAAGATGCTCATTTATCATTCATGGAAATGAAAATTAAGACCAAAATGAGATGCCACAATACAATCAGTAGAAAGGCCAAAATCTTAAAAAACTGAAGCATCAAATATTGAGAAGAATGTTCAACAACCTAAATATTGCTGGTTTAGAAAACTGGCAGTTTCTTATAAAGTTTGGAAAACTACTCTATGATCCAGCAACTCCACTCTTACACAATTTCTCAAGGGGAATAAAAATATATATACACAAAAAGACATTTACAGAAATGTCTACAGCAGCTTTATTCATAACAGGAACACATTGTTAATGACCCAAATGTCTGCCGATATGTAAATGGATATACTTATTGCATAATATTCACAAAAAAACTATATAAAATTAAACTAAAAATGACCTAGCGATATAGATAATGTTAATCAATCTTATAAACTCTATATTGAGTAAAACAAACTAGACAACAAACTGTATACTGCATGATTCATTCCATTTATGTTAAGCTTTTGCAAAACTTCCATGTGGAGAGAAATCAAGAACAGTTACGTATACATGGCAGAGACTTGCTGGAAAGAGGCACAGGGGACTACACGGGATGATGGAAATATTCTATATATTGATTGGGGTATTTGTTATATGGAAGTATATTTTATCAAAACTCATCAAATTGTACATTTAAGTTCTGTGCATTTTATGTATATTTTACCTCAATTAAAAAATAAAAATATGTACAATGTCAGTAATATGAAATTTTAAAATAACCCTTATCATGTGCATATGCTAACTTGATGATATATTAATTCAAATCTATTTAAAGGAGTCTCAAATTTCCTCTGTTACATACTTAACACGAAACAAGTACAAATGCTCTGATATTGGTGTGCTGTATTGTCAACTCAAATACTAACAGTGGCCCAGCTGTCAGTGACATGATTTTCAGAAAGGCAAACAATTCTTGGACAATGGTCAGTAAAACAAAATATTTTTAGAACAAAATAAAGTATAACCTTCTCTCAATTTACAGTGCAGTTTCATTTCTAGAAAATTTGGCATATATTAGGATAGATGAAAAATTATTTGTATTTACACGTAAAACAGAATTAAGTTTGATGCTTGAATAATATTTATAACTAGTCTTTTCACTGATATGAGTGCTGCCATAAATATTCAGAAGTAATGATGTAGATGCGATAATCTGTTGTGTAAGACTGACTCACATATGGAAATTATCTAGCTTTCCTAAAGGAGAGTACCCTTTCCCATCATGCGTTTACCAAAATCTCCCCTACAAATTTACAAATACCTTCTGTGGCAAGGAACCAACCTCATGGAGAATCACTGATCTAAAGAAATAACAAAAATTGAAAATATAATCAGAAGAAAAAGACTCTCCAACATCACCAAGGAGATTTGAAAAAACAAATAAACAGAATTTCCAGAATTTTTTTTTCTCAAATTGAAACTAAAAACTCAATGAATAACTTAAAATCAGATCAGAAACAGCTGAAGAGAATATAAGAACTTCTACTTCTAGCAGTATGGCCAACCAGATTCTCTAAAAAACACTTGGATAAAAACATATTTCTCATACACTGTTGGGCTTGCAGAAAATTAGGAAAATATACTCCCACAAACTTAGAGATCAAGTCAGAGAAAGGAGCAGTGAATATAACCAAACAGAAAAGGTAGAGCTGCCCCGAAGGCAACTGCTGATATTAATGCTGTGGTAGGCAGGTAGACGAAGTCGGGGGCTAGCAGCATCTGAAATTGCTTCCACACCAATACAGGGAACCTTAAAATTAGATACAATAATCAAGGCAGTGGCAACTGCAAGTCTGGACAGAAGCAATCACAACTCCCTCTAAAGAAATGCTTTACCAATTTAAGCCTGTACTATTTTCACCGATTATAGTGAAATATGTATTATCTCATAATCCAAGATCATAAAACATTAAGAAATCATCTACCATAAGTGAGAGTCAGCATAAATAATAAACTCAGATTTCCAAAGACATTATTGGAACTGTCAAAAACAGACTATAAAATAGAGACAAAATTTTTTTACAGGAATAAAATATGAAATCATAAAAATGAGCGAGTATCAAAGACTAACCAAGTACATTTGATAATATAAAATTCAATAGAACTACTAGATATGAAAAAGGTATTTTTGACATTTAAAATTCAGTGGAATTGTTAAATAGCAACTTGGACACCGTGAAAGGTAGGCTTAGTAAACTGGAAAATAAATCTGAAGAAATCATGTGAAACAGAACAGATTAGAAAATTAAATATGGAGGAAAGACTTGAACTTACAGACAGGTGGAGTGTTACATATAGCAAAGCAGAATAAAGAAGAATAAATCCACACCTACATAAAATATAGTGAAACTGCAGAAAACTAAAACAAAAAGATGATCTTATAAAGCAGCTAGATAGCAAAGAAAAATCATCTGCAACAGGAAAATAAAAAACAGCAATTAGACTGATGGCAGATATCTTAACTCAAAAATGAAAACGAAGATTCAGCATATCTTTCCAATACCAAGTGAAAGAGAAAACTTCTTACCTAAAAAGGCATACCCTGTGAGACTAACTTTTAATAATAGGAATAAAATAAATATATATTCAGATGAAAAAAATAGCTTACCACAAACAGATGTACCTATAAAAAAATTCTAAAAGATGTATATCAAGAAAAAGGAAAATGATCCCAGAAGGAAGGTTAGAAATGGAAGAAGAGTGAATATACAGTTTATTAGGCATGTAGGGTAACAGTGACTGATTATAATAATGATAATTTGTAAGGCACAAAATCCAAAATATAGCCTATAAGTGGGGAGGAAACTCCTAGCATTTAAAGTACCCTAAGTATTATTTTTTTATGGGGAGAAACCAAGAACAAAATTAATAATAAAAATACTTAACAACTGTTACATCACTAATGCCAATCAACCACAATGGTCAGTAAAATAAACATACTCTATCACTGAAAATCATCCTTAATTAAGTTACTGTCTATCTTTAGACTTTGTTAACCTAATTCTACCATGTAAGCATGGTAGAATTTCAAGGGAACACTAAAATAATAGAAAAAGATTATATAACCTCTGGACTACTGTAGGGGAAAGGTGAAATAAAAAGAAACAATTAATACCTCAATCAACAAAAAAGGAGAAAAGAAAAGAATAACAACAAAAAAAGGAAAAAGATAAAGAGAATGCAGGGTGAATAGACAGCACAAAACTTGTAATAAAACTTATCAATAATGGCAATAAATGTACATAGACTAAATGCTAAATATACCAGTGTAAATACAGATCATCAGATGAGATTTAAAAATTTTAAAAAATCAGCTATATGTTGTTTTCACAAGGCCTATGAAACATAAAGATATGAAAAGATTGAAAAGAAAGAGATAGAAGAAATGATACCAGGTGTTATGAACCAAATTGTGTCCCTCCCCCATTTATGTTGAAGCCCTAACCCCCAGTGTGACTATATATGGAGACAGAGCCTTTAAAGTGTTGTAAAGTTACACGAGATCATAAGGGTGGGGCTGTAATCCACCATGACTGACATCCTTATGAGAAAAGGAAGCGACACCAGGGATGCATATGCAGAGAAAAGGCCATGTGAGAACACAGCAAGAAGGTATCCATCTGCAAGGCAAGGAGAAAGGCCTCAGGAGAAACCACACCTGCTGACACCTTTATCTTACACTTCCAGCCTCTAGGACTGTGAGAAAATAAATGTCATTCAAGCCACCCAGTATGCCATATTTGGTTTTAGCAGCCTAAGCAAACTAAGACATCAGGCAACTATTCACCAAAAGAAAGTTGGTGTTGTTATTAATAAGAATAATATTAATAACACCCTCACGGTTTCTGCCCTGCTTTCCAACCCTGCGGCCCCATCCCCAAGGCTCCAGCACCGCAGCTGGGCCCAGTGACCCCAGCTCCAAAGCTTCCCCGCTGCTGCCAGAACCTGTGGCTCAGTACCTGCAGCTCCCACTGGCCACCTGACAGGAACCTCTCCAATGCTCGCGAGCCTTGAGTCACCATCTCACCTGGACCTGGTTGGAGCTAATGCCTGCAGCTCTGATACCCACGATCACTGCCTAGATAAGCTTGCTCAGCTGCCACTGTAACTGCCCTAAGGAGACCTGGGCAGAGCAATCTCCCACAATGCCAGCCTCCATGGGGAGGCATCTGCCCAGCCCCAAGCCAAGCTTCCAACAGCAGCCTGGGGAACAACCCATTACTCTGTACAAAGACCATTCAGCACCGGTTTAAACTGTGACAACCACAGGGGAACAGGCAACACAGAACAGCTGCATTATAGGCTCTCAGTGCATCTGCCCCTCCCTTGCTCAGTGAATCTTCCAGAATAGGTCACAGAAGTGCCATCTAGGGACCTCTTCTGCTCATTAAGTAAAAGAGTTCCCAGCAAAGGAGAACAGTGGCTCAGGCCTGTAATCCTAGCACTCTGAGAGGCCCAGGAAAGAGGATTGCCTGAGCTCAGGAGTGTGAGATCAGCCTGAACAAGAGCAAGACCCCGTCTCTACTAAAGATAGAAAAATTTCTGCTTATAGTCCCAGCTACTCGGGAGGCTGAGGCAGGATGATCACATAAGCCCAGGAGTTCGAGGCTGCAGTGAGCTATGATGACACCATTGCACTCTATCCGGAGTGACAGAGCGAGACTCAGACTCAAAAAAAAAGAAAGAAATCGCTTCCAGATCTTTTAAGAGGTCTCTGCTCAGATGCCACCTCCTTAGCCATTCCTGACCTCTTAGCCTAAAACGGTCCAACTGTTACTCTCTGTCCTCTTAATCTGTTACAATTTTCTTTGCAGTATTATATCATACATTTATACATGCTTTTTGTTTATTTGCCTCACACTCTAAAATGCTCGGCCGGTCATGGTAACTCATGCCTATAATCCCAGCACTTTTGGAGGCTGAGGCAGGAGGATCATTTGAGGCCAGGAGTTTGGAAACAGCCTGAGCAATATAGCAAGACCCCATTTCTACAAAAAATAAAAGTAATATATAGAAGAAATCATTAACTAGCAAAAGAAGCTTCACAAATCAATAGAGTCCAACAAGAGATGCCGAGTATGGGGTTCATCTGATATAAAATAACAAATTAAATTTTTGATAGATTTAAGTTAACAGAAAGAAATCAGAAAAAATATACATCAACATTTATTTGATCACTAAATAGGTAAAAAAAAGGCATAAACAAAATGGAAAAAAAAGCAATAAAACTGGATATACCAAAAATTACCATAGAAGACATATTATTATTATTTGTAGGTAAAAATATTTCATACCTAGAAAAACATAAATGCATTGGAAAATTATTAAAATCAAAAGAAGTTAGTAAAGTGACTAGTTATAAAATTACTATTAATATATAAAATAAATCTTATTTAGAAAAAAGTTTATAAAAATAAAAGGAAAAGATGCAATTTTCAATATTACACACATACACATACACACACACCTACTCAGGTAGGATTTATACATGTGTTTATATTTTACTCAAGTTTTCTTTTATGCTAACTCTATAGTTTTAGCTTTCTTCCTTTAGGTCTCTTATTAAGCTTTATTCCTATGTATTTTCATTTTTTTGTTCCTTTGATAAATGGTGTATAGTCTTCCAGTGAGCAGAGGAAGGTACAGAGAGAGGTTCCTTCCTTGGCCGTCCATCCTTCCATCCCCTTATCTCCTGTAGCAGAAGGGAGGTGATTTGATAGTTTCCTTACTGCCAGCTTTCAAGAACACAAATCACACCTTCCACAGCTCAGAGGTTTGCTTCTGTGCAAGAAGACACTACAACCTGGCTCTGTATTCATGTAAGGGAGGAGAAACCACAACTGGAGGGGAAAAAACCAAAGTAACTCACAGGGACAAAGTAACATGAGGAAGAAACCATCACTTTTAGAAAATGTGGCTCCCACTGGCATCTGAAGAAAATTTTAACATAAACCAATCAATCAATTTATAACAGAAAAGGTGACTCTCTAGAACTAACAACATGATTTTAAATTTTAAAACTGAATAGGAAAAAAACAATGAAAGAAGGCAATCACATTTGAGAAGTCAATCAATGTTCTGGAAGAACTCAATGTTAAAAAAGAATGGTCTTACAACAGAAAGGAAGACAGGAAACGGAAATGCTGAGAAAAGACATGAAACTTTAAGGACCAATTTAGGAACACTAACAGTTGTTTACCCAGATGTCCAGAAGGAGAAAAGGAAAAGAGTAAAGAAGAAACATATAAACAAACAAAGGAAGAAAGTTTCCAAACACATGAAGAAATGAATATTTACTTCAGGTGACACTGTTTCTGCAGTGTTTCTTCACCTTTCAGTGAAGGATGTGGTATGCTGACTTACATTATGGCACAAACTGCTCTCTTCTTAAAAACTGGTAACAGTTTGCAAACTGGCTACTTGGAGTAGGGCTATTTTATGTATATCAGTTGTTTTTGCCTATCCACGTTGAGTATCTCTTTTCATAATGGCACTTTGATTTTCTTGTGCAGACTCTTCCTTTCCCTACTTTTAATCCTTGTGGCTTAGATGGGGCTCACATGACTCCCCAGCATAAGGTGGGCAAATGACTCATCTCTAGCAAATCAAAGTGCCACATTCTAGGCTAGATCAATAAATTAATCCTGAACTTTTGTTAGAATGACTGGGAATTCTGTCCCTCTTCACACTGGGATTGAACCATTCAAATTCAAATGTATCTGAAACTATTTTAATTCCTGGAATTATAAATAATGTGATTCAATAAATTTCTTTCCACCCCCCTGCCACCTTAAGCCAGTGGTTCTCAAACTACAGAGTATATCAAAAGTACCCAGAGGGTTTCTTGAAAAACGGGGAAAAAAGGACAGCTGAGATCTACACCCCAGGGCAAATCTGGGGTGAGGCCCCGGAATGTGCATTTTAACAAGGTCCCCTGTGATGCTAACACTGGTCCAGGGATGACACTTTGAGAACAATTACCTTAAGTCATTATGAGTTGGTTTGTACACCTGAAAGATTAGTGACCAGTCTACTTCTACTCAGATGACAACCCTTGAAGCAAACTAAAAATTAAGATTCAAACTTCACATTGTCTAGAAAATAATAAAAATAACTAGAACTTCATATCAAAATGTGTGTTGAAGTCTCTGGCAATTATGATGCTGTTGTTTATCTCTTTGCTTAGGTCTAGTAGGACTTTCTTTATGAATCTGGGTGCTCCTGTGTTAGGTGCATAAATATTTAGAATTGTTATGTCTTCTTTTTGAATTGCTCCCTTTACCGTTATATAATAACCATATTTGTCTTTCTTTACTGTCATTGATTTAAAGTCAATTTAAATCAATTTTGTCTGATATGTGAATGGCTACACCTGCTTTCTTTAGGTTCCCATTGGCATGGAGTATTTTTTTCCACCCCTTCACGTTTATGAGTCTTGGTGGGTTAGATGTGGTTCCTGCAACAGCAGATATTTGGCTTGTATTAACATTTTTTCATCCATTCAGTCAGCCTATGTCTCTTGAGTGGGGCATTCAGACTGTTCATGCTGACTGACAGAATTGATTTGTGGGATGCTGTTCTGTTCATCCTGTTGGGTAGTTTTCTATAGTTACTAATGGTCAACAAATAGCTCTCCCTCTCAAAAGCAGGGAAAAACTTGATTTTTGTTCCTTATTAACTCATATTTTAAAATGATCATACAATAGGTAAGACAAAGAATTTTAGAGACCAAAATTCTCAAATTCTTGATTGACTTATCCTAGATCTTCTTTTAAGAAAAGATGATCATAACAATAGCTGGGTGATAGGCACACTTTTAACCCTGACTCGAGCATTATAAAAGCGATCCATTTAGCCAAAAATGTTTGTATACCCTGTAATACTTCGAAATAAAAAAATAAATAAAATAAATAAAAAGATGACCATGAAAGCATTTTTTCCCTTTCTAGATCATTTTCTAAATTTAATATTTGTTCTCTGCTTATATCCAAAGTACCTACACTTTTTAAAAAGCCCTTCATTATGTGAAAATGTACATATTAAAAAAACTACTTTATACAGAAATTTATTGATTATAAATCTGATTTTACATAAAGGGAACCTACTTTTCTAAATGGCCACTTCTTACTCATAGGTACAAACAGATTATAATTGATGTTAAAATTATAAACATAAATAAGGTGATCCTATTATACCAACAAAAATGAAAATCTTTTTATGAGAATAGTTCAAGTCATAGCTCTTAATGTGTTTAATTTTAACCAAATTTCAAAAATTAAAATTCCAATGTAAATTTGGAAGACCTTTTACACAGGCTCTTCAAATTTATCTGAATAGAATGTCACTTGTACTTCCTTACTAATGCAGAATTTAAAAAGGCTAGCTGGAGGCTGCTAACAACTTTGTGATTCCTCTGAATTGTTATTTCGGCTTAGGGCACAGGACTAGTATTTCAGTGTAAGGATTTAGCAGTGTTAATATGGAAATTTTCTGTTGATTAGTTTTCAGCTTGATCAGCTCTTATTCTGTTTACACAGGAACAAACTGGACATCACAGCTAACGGACAGAAATCATGAGAATACATGCTTAAACTTAAAGGCATTTAAACATAAATTCTTAAATTTAAAAGTGACACCAAAATTTAAAAGCGATACTCTGAACGTCATAACATTCATTTAAAAATATACATACCTAATATTATAGGCCAAATTAATTTCTTATGGAAGAAGCTCAGACTTTTCAAATACTATTCAATTCTCTTTCAGTACAATACCCTTGTACTGAAGCCATACAATAAATATTTGATCTTATTTTCACCAAGACCACAATCTAAGGGAGAAAACTAAGTGAAGTTACTTCTTCAATCCATAATTTCTACTTGAAATATTATTAGAGTTGCCTCTGGAACTCTTTTTTTCTGTAGCCATTATTTTACTATTTATTATGCTTAGAATAAAACAGGAATCAGAAAAATCAACCTAAAATTCTGATTATTTGCCACTTGGCTTCTGACCGTTCCCATCAGGCATCTTGGGAGACCTATGCAGCGCCAAATGAAGCTCAGCCCCACACAATGTCTGGCAGAGGGTGATGAGAATGGCACATTGTCTGCCCAGTCTGAACAGAGGTCACAGCAGGGAGAGCATCTGCTAAGATAATGTGAATGAGGGAAACAACTATAATTGCCTCATTAAGAGATCTCTGGCCAAATAATCGTAAGAAGAAAGGATTTGGATAACTACCCTAAAATTAGGCTATAATAAAGAAAATTTGGGATAGAATAAAAATGCAGAAGAATTAAGGAGACTTGGGTATTCTATTGGTTTTACTTATTTCCTTAGTTCCTATATGGAAGAATGAAAACTTGGAAGCAACAGTTCAGTTATTCAACTCTAGCCTTTGCCAGTCATTAGCAGGAAGCAGAGGATGCAAATTCACAGCTGTCCAGGATGCAAACAAATGTAAAATAAAGGGTTGTGGGGAATTTCTTATAGAGACCAAAATATAGAAACTAAGAATGGATATCTACTGATCTATATTTCAGAATTACAATGAAAAGCATACAATTAAAAGGCATAAGAGAGAAACATGTAAAATTTAAAAGAATAAAGTCTCAAAAAAGCCAAAGGAGAAAAAAGGACAAATTGTCTCTGCCTAATCAATTTACCTTCCTCGATTTTCTACCTCCACCTTTTAAAACTATTTTTCCTTAAAAGTAAACTTTACATAATTATAACTAAATCCTCAATCACTTCATGTTATGAGGTAGTTGTATATATTTTATTCAGCATTGTTGATAAATTAAAACTTTTCATAGTAAAAGCTAAAGTAAATATTTTCTTAATTTAAATTTAAGTATCCAAACTGGATACAAGACTAAAATATATTGATATCATGACAAATTATTTTTGCATTTCCAGATATTTTGAGAGTAAGCTGTTTGAATTTAATTTGTATTATAGAGTTAAAATTTATTATTATATAAATAATACCTTGAAGTAAATACGGTTATTAAATTTTTCTGATTCCAACAAACACAATAAAATTAGCTTGTTATATCCATAAACCAGGTTTAAAATAAGCAAACTATTTGATGACTTTGATGTTTTGCACCCAAAATGTGCTGGCTAATTTTTCCATTCCATTTACCATTCTGGTCTTTAAACTGCCTTAATCTCCTGCCCTCAGATGTTGACCTTGTAAGAATAGGGGTCGTAGGTCAGAATAGACAGACCTCAAAGGATCTGGACTATCAATTCATGCCTGAAAGATTTCTCTGCCACAATAGGAACCTACTAAACAGCAAATTCCTAAATCTAATCACACAAGTATCAGGGTGAAACAGTTATTTATTGGAATTTGTTGATCTACATTTTTCAAACATCTCTAGTACCTAAAAAGCATTTTTACTTTTCTTCTGGGAACAAGATCTGGTATCTAATAAACATAAAAATAAAATCATTGAAAGAATTTTGAAAGTAAAACACATACTCCTTAATAAAATGGCATTATAAACCTAAGTATAGGTTTATTATTTTCAGTAATGCTATGGAGATTTTTAAAAAAATATAGCACTATATTTCCCAAGTATAAAGTACCTGGAAAACTTCAAATTATAACACTGACATAATGAGTGGAAGAGGTAATACTGCTGTAGAGGTGGTGGGGGTGGGGTGGGATTACCACTAGTTAGTTTCCAGCTCGCTTGCTCTAAAAGTGAATGAGGGCAATAAATAAGTATTTTTCTTTTTAATAAGCAAATGCAAATATACAGCCCCTCAATGAGGAAAAACTAAATGGATTTTTTTAAACCAAAAAACAAAAACTTTATGGCTTCCAAAAACTGTCTTGCAAATTCAGAGAATTTGAACCCACAAAATCATGGCCCTCTAAAAGTAACTTTACCATCACACACCTCTGCTTTCCTTAACAAAAAAGGCAAGTTAACTTTTGTGAACTGAGAATAAACCAAACATATAATTAATTTCTGTTTGTGTTCACCTTGGTCTTTCTGACCATAAATGACAAACACACCATAATATATCATTTTAATACTGGCCACGAGGAATGTTAAATTTCATAATCAATCTTTAAGTCTAAATAAAGAGCATCTTAAAAATGATAAATTAACAAGTCTTTCTAATATGATCAAATGAAAGAAACTGCCTGGATTTCCACACCAAAAGCATTACAGTAATACCAAACATCTTAACAATTAACCTTCTTTCTAAACAAAATATATTACCACTTAGACTCAAGTAGAAAATCAAAATGCTTACTCGTGTAGTTATAAAAGTTAAATATTGAACAAAAGGAAATGAAAGCAGTAGAGTGTTGGTATTATTTTCTAAGTTGTTCTTAAAAACTCAAGTCAACCCTGCATTATTATGAATAGCACTTCTTGGATTGTGTGGTTGGGTCGAAAGATGTAGAGGGTTAAGGAGAACAAAGAAGATAAGATAGTCAATACCCCAAGGAAAAAATCAGAATTGAAAAAGGAGGCAAAAAGAGAAGCCATAAATAATAAAAAAATACAAAGCTATATGTATACATCCAACATATACACATACCACATATGCATGTACTTTAAATGTTCTTAAAAATTGCACATATTTTTACTAATTATTGAAGAATAAAATCATTTAACCTATACAGAAAGGTTTTTCAGACCAGTCATTTCAGTCTAACTTCTTTTTACTCATTTAACATATTTGCTAATATAAACTAAAATCTTATTATATAAAATATTTAATTCTATATTAGATGCTGACATGATGATTTCATATAAATACTAAAAATCAACAGTGGCAAACAAAAATAATTCTACCACCTTCCCCCATAATTGCATTCTATTAGAAGTTACTTGTTTTTCCTCATAGTAAATTGTGTTTTTAAAGAGAACAAAAAGGTATCAAGTATAGGCTAGTTTTTTTTAGAAGAAACATAAGGTTTCTTAATCTTTTATTAAGTCTTCATTTCATTATAAAGAGTGTTCTATAGGGTCATTAAGTCTCTTTACTCTTTTAAAAATGAACATAAGAAAAGGTAAATTAAAAAATATCTGAAATTATTTCAATTGAAATTTTAAGAAAATTTTTCAAATGTGGAGGATTTAAAATAAAACAACACATTTATTATTATTAACTTGACACTAGTAACAGGACATTAAATTCAGTAGAATTTTAAGACAATAAAAAATTCCCACTTTCTTTTGTAAATGTTTACTTATAATTAAGGTAGAATCTTCAAAATTACTTTACATTCTTTTCCACAAGGAGTAATTCTTCACAAGATATGGTTCTACCTTATATAAATATATTAGAATTGAACAAGTAAGTTCTCTTGAGTGATAGAACCAAATTTGGAATTTGTTAAACATGTTAATTCCAGGTAATAAAAACTTTAAAATTTTAACTCTTTAAAGTGAAATGACAGAAATTAGATTAAACTTTCTAATATAAAAACATTTCAAGAGAAAGGATACTCTTTTCAACAAATGTGTTCGAATAATTCATATCATTCATAGGCAAAAATGAACTTCTACCTAAACCTCATACCTTATAGAAAAACTAATTCTAAATGCATCATTGAAGTAAATGAAAAATGTAAAACTATAAAACTACTACAGAAAACATGAGAGAAAATCTTTGTGACCTGGGGTTGAGTAAAGAATTCTTAAAGAATATGACATCAAATAAATATGACATCAAATAAAAGATTGATAAATTGTCTTCATTGAAATTAAAACTTATGCTCTATAAGAGACATTTAAGAGACTGGAAAGACAAGAGAAAATATTTGCAAATCACATATCTGACAAAGGACTTATATCCACAATATATACAAAGACCTCTCAAAGTGCAACAATAAGAAAGCACAAAACCCAGTAAAAAATGGGCAAAAGACATGAAAAGATACTTCGTCAAAGAGGGTATAAGGATGACAGAAAAATACTTTAAAAGATGCTTAATATCAGTAGCCATCAGGGAAATGAAAATTAAAACCACCATGAGATATCACCACATACCGAATAGAAGGGTTAAAATAAAAAAAATACTGACAATACCAAATGCTGGCAAAGATAGGTAGCAGTTACAACTCTCATATGCTGCTGGTGGGAATGCAAAATAGAACAATCATTCTTGAAAACAATTTGGTAGTTTCTCATAAAGTTAAACATACACCTATACTATACACTAATATTATCCAGCAATCCCACTCCAAAAATGAAAACTAATGATGTTCACATAAATACCTCTACATAAATGTTTATAGCTGCTCTATTCATAATTGTCACAACTGGAAACTATCCAAAAGCCATTCAACAGATGAATAGATAAACAGTGTGATAGTCACACAATGCAATACTACTCAGCAATAAAGGAATGAACTATTGATATACTCAACAGCTTGGATGAATTTCAAGGGCATTATGTTAAGCAAAAAAAATCCAATTGCAAAACATTACACACTGTATGATTACATTTATATGTCATTCACAAAAAGACAAGACTGTAGTGATAGAGAATAGGTCAATGGTTGCCAGAGGTTATAGGTGGGGGACGGGTAACTATAAAAGATAGTAAGAGGGAGTTCTTTTGGGGCAATAAACTGTTTCGAATCTGGATTATGGTAGTGACCACAGGAATGTATATGTGCATTAAAATTCATAGAACTGTACACCAAAAGAAAAGTCAATTTTACTATAAGAATTTAAAATAAAAAATAAAATAGAAACAACATCCAAGTAAACCAAATATGCAGAAATATACCAATACTTACTTCCTCTTTTAAAATAAATGAACTGGACTTCTAGCTTCCTAGTACTTCAGCAAACCAAATCAATTCTTTGATATCACTATTTTAAAGATTTCGTAGGGTATAAGATGAGCACAAAACTATTTATCGCCATTAAGAAAGTAGTCAAAAAATGATGGGGACCCATCAAAATGACACAGAAGCAGCCTGAAGGGCTCCTATTGGCCAAATCTGGGAAATTTGAGCACTAAAATAAGTAATGACGGTTATAGATTACAACTCATAGAATAAAATAGCAGCCCATGGCTCAGACTAGTATGATAAATAAATGAAAAATTAAAAGTTTAATGAGGAATGGGATGTTTACATAGTCTCAAAGTACCTTACTGCAAAAAAAAGCTTATTAATTGCAATAGGAAAAAGAGTAACTTTAAAGTGGAAGATACCACCTTGACCAAGTAGTCAAAGACAGTCATTATCAACGAGAAAAATAAAAACAGTGTGCCATCTGACAGGATACACTGAGAACACAGAATCGCGTCCGTGATATTCTTGCTAAAGATAATAATCTCAATCTAATTGTAAGGATCTATTAGACAAACTCAAACCACGATCTGGATTCATCCTAGTGTTTTAAAACTTGTTCCTCTCTAACCCTTACACCACCCATAAATTGAAAGTTAATCAAAAGGATTTTGTTAGAAACAAGTTAAAAATTTTTGGCATAGGAATAGTACTTCCAATTTATAGGCAATATAGGAGTCAGAGAAACAAGTTTAAAGACACTAGAATGAATCCAGATTATGATACATTGTACAAAATAATTGGCTTAGTTTCTCCAACAAATTACCGTTCTTGAATTGTTTTCTAAAAGGATGTGAGGGGACAAAGATGCTCTTTTAGATTACAAGAAACTTAAGACATACAAAAACTAATTGAAAGGCATGTTCTTTAACTGGATTCTGGTTTGAAAAAAATAGTCACAAAAGATAAAGGGAAATTTATTGATTGATTTTTAGAGACAGGGTTTTACTATGTTGCCCAGGCTACAGTGCAGTGGCTATTCAAAGATGCAATCCTACTACAGATCAGCACCAGAGTTTAGACCTGCTCCATTTCCTATCTGGGCCAGTTCACCCCTCCTTAGGCAACCTGGTAGTCCCCTACTCCTGGGAGGTCACCATATTGATGCTGAATTTAGGATGAACACCTGATCAACACAGGATACTGTAGCCCAGAGCTTCCTGGACTCTGGCAATCCTGCCTCAGCCTCCTGAGTAGCTGGGACTATAGGTGCGAGCCAGGCAAAATATGAAAAAATTTTAATATAATTTTATATATTTTATATTACAAAATTTAATAACATTTATTTGCATATAGTAGTTGTACATATTTGGGGGGTACATGTGATATTTTGATACATGTATACAATGCATGATGACCAAATCAGGGTAATTGGGCTATCCATCACCTCAAATATTTCTTTTCCTTATTGGGAACATTCCAATTCTTCTCTTCTAGCTATTTGAAATAAACAACAAATTATTGTTAACTATAGTCTCCCTACTGTATTATTTAAGGGGAAATTTTAAAATGGAGTTGGTATTAGATGCTATTAAGGAAGTATTGTTTATTTGGATGATAAGGAGTAAAGCTATAGCATCTGTAATACACTTTAAAACTTTAAAACAGTTCCACAGAAATGTTTGTAATTATAGAAATACACGAGGTGGGTTTATGTGTGGGTGTGGATCATAACATTTGTCCTACTTTTCTGAATTCTACAAATTTTTATAATAAAAAGTAAAAATAAAATAGAAGGAAATAATAAGAATAATCACAGAAAGAATTAGGAAATAACAGTGTAACAGAAATTAATCCAAAAGCTGGTTTCTTAAAAATACAATAAAATATGTTATTAAGGCAATTGGAAATAACTAGGAAATCCAGAATATTTTATAAGAATTTTTAAGCTACTTTACATAATTATGCTAATAAACATAAAATCTGGATCAAAGAACAATTTTATTCTCATTATTAAAACTGTATCAAGAACTAGCCATAGTTAAGAACTATGAAAGAAATCAAGAAAGATTTATCAAAGATCTTTGAAGTCTTTTAAACATTTAGGGAAAAAAATCATTGCCTTGATAACTGCTCCAGCCATCTGTTGACAAAGATTCATTTCTTGCTACCACACTGTCAAATCGTGTTTTCTCATGGCTTCAGTTTCTATACAGGAGTTTCTACGCTTATTTGAATATTTTATTGTAGGTTGTTTTCATACCACTTTATAAAAACAAGTGGCACATGGAAAACTGGAATTGCTAATCCCAGTGACAAAAATGATGGACACCGTGAACTTAACAGAAAGTTGGAAATCATTAGATACTAAGCATGTCAAAGCTATAATCACAAGACACACAATTAACAAAAGCAGTTGAAGTTATTCACTTCTAAACACCACCACCTTTTACCTTGCCACACCATTTCTTTTAGTACCTCAACTACAATAATTCTTTGACCCCACTGTAACCTACACACCATGAGCCAACCACCTTCTCAATGTCTTCCCTCCTTACCCAGTTCATAATCTATCATCCATCGTTACAATTGCTCCCTTGCATACATCTTCAGTGCCCTATGTCATTCTCAACTAGGAAACCCCAGCTCTAATTAAATGCACTGTAATGCCTATTTCACACCTATAGCCACAAAGTTAACAATGGATGGAGAAAAAACACAATCATATTAACTAACTTTAAATTCATGTCCACTAACCTTAAGTGGGTCTTTGTTATAGACTAGAATTCTACCTTTTTTTCCATAACGTGTTCATTCTTTTCTATTCCAGATCTTCTCCTTTCTAGTTAAATCTTCAAACTTACTCTTCTACCATCGCTCTCAGTTGATGACCTTGCTTCAAATTTCACTAAGGAAATAGCATTAAAAAAGGAGAAAAATCTCACCTTTTCCACCTTCATATCCGCCTACCGCCTGCATCTTTGCCTGTGTGCTGTGCCTTGCCTCCAGTTTTGAAGAATGAGCCTTCTGTGCTCATGTAACCAGCTCCCATGTTGAGTTTTAAATCCCAATCTTCTCACCCACTCAAGGAAATCACTCCTGCAATTGTCCTCCTCTCTCCTGCATGTTCAATCTTTTCTTCCTACTAGACCATTCCCATCAACACGTAAACATGCTATAATTTGTCTCCCTTAGCTGCTGCTTCATTTTTCTGCTCCCACTCACTGTCTCTGCCTTCTCTCCTTTCATTCTCTGTTGAACACAACCCACATAGGCTTCCACCCCCACAGGTCCATTGAACCTGTTCTTGTCAACTTCACCATGACTTGCATGTTGCTAAGTGGTCAAGTTTCAGTGGTCACCTTGATCATTTCACCATCACACCATTTAACATACCTGATACCTTCTCCTTGAAATTCTTTCTTTCCTTGACTTCTGAGACAAAATTCTCTCTTGACTTTCCTACTTCCTGCCTTCTTACTTAGTGCTCTTTGCTGTTTCTCCCATTCTTCTTGACCCCTAAATGCTGGCTTACCCCAGGGCTCAATCCTCTTCTCTGCTCTATGGATACTCACTTTAATGGTGATTTCATTCAGTCTTATGGCTGTAATTATCACCATTTTGATGAAGATTGCCCAATTTTTATCTCCAGCCCTGGAACTCCATGTCATGCATCCACCTAACTAACCTACATCACCACTTGGATGTTGATTATGTATCTCTAAATATGTCTGAAACCATGCTTTTGATTTCCTGCTCCTTCTGTAGTCTTCCACATCTTGGTAAATTGTCCCTCCACCTTTCCTGCTGCTCAGCCCAAAGAAGTATGGAGTCATCCTGGACTCGTCTTCTCTCACAGTCCCCGTCTGATCCATCAGTAAATTCTGCTATCTCTTCCTTCCAAGCAGGAGCTTTGTTCACCACATCTACTGCTACTATCCCAGTTCAAACCACTACCATCCCTTTTCTGTATTGTTTGAACTGCCTCCTTAGTGGTCTCTCAGTTTCCGTCCTTGCCTCTCCACATTGTGCTGTCATCACAGCTGCCAGAATAATACTTTAAGAAGATAAATCAGATCATGTTACTTTTCCCCTAAAATTTCCCAACAACTTCCCATTTTCTCTGGAATCAAAGTCCTTACAATGATTGACAAGGTCCTATATGAAGGAATATCCCGATATCTTACTCTTCAAATCTCATCCTCCACTACTCTCCCTCTCTCACTGATTCTAATCCAGCACACATGGAAAACGTTCTATAATTACATTATTAAAGATTTTTATCTAAAAGACATGGAAAAATAAAGGACTGTTTTATTTTATATTACTTTGCTTTATTCATATGTATGTATGTAAGTATGTATGTATGTATGTATGTGTTATCTGTCTGGGAACAGAAAATCACTTTACTAGGTAAGTGCATCGTTAAACTTTTGCATATATTCATGGACTTTCTTTTGCACAAAATGAGCACCTAAAAATGTGGATAAAAATGGAATTTATTCTCTTACTGGATGACTTTCAAACCAGTGAAAAAATACACACTAGACAATGAATGCTGTAGAGATATAATAACTAGCTAGCGGTTTGGAGAGAAAAGAAAAGCTAGATGCTGATAGTCCACTCTTCGAAAACAAATTACATTATAAAGAGAAGAGAAAGCTAAATGTAAAAAATAAGTAAAAATGATATGAGAAAATAAAATGAGGCCAGGCATGGTGGCTCACACCTGCAATCCTAGCAATCTGGGAGACCAAGGCATGAGGATCACTTGAGGTCAGGAGTTCAAGACCAGCCTGAGCAAGAATGAGACTGTCTCTACTGAAAAAATATAAAAAATTAGTCAGGCGCTGTGGTGCATGCATGTAGTCACAGCTACTCAGAGAGACTGAGGCAGGAGGATCACTTTAGGCCAGGATGTGGATGCAGTGAGCTACGATGATGCCATTGTATTCTAGCCCCAGGCAACACAGACAGACCCTGTCTCAAGAAAAAAAAAAAAAAAAAAAAAGCTAAAATATATTTTACAAGCTAAAAAATAATTTCTTATTGTTTATTTGAGACAAAAGATTCACATCCTAAATATAGAGAATTTACAAATCAATAATGAACATTTCGATAGAAAAATGGTCAAAGGACAAGAAATGTACAATTTGTGGAAGAAAAAAATAAAATGAAAACATATAAAAATATATTCAACGTCTAACATAATTAAAGGATGCAAAGAAAAACAATGAGCTGCATCTCTCAACCTATGTAGGTGGAAACAATTTTAAAAAACAGTATTCAATAAGCTGTCTCACTTTTGGAGGGGTTACATACTGGCCCTAAACATTTCAGAAAAGCAGTTTAGAAATAGGCATCAAAGTTTTTTTTAGAGACAGGGTCTTGCTGTGTTGCCCAGGCTGGAGTGCAGTGGCATGGCCATAGCTCATTGTAACCTCAAATTCTTGGGCTCAAGTGGTCCTCCTGTCGCAGGCTCTTGAGTAGCTAGGACTACAGGTATGCGCTCCCACACCTGGCTAATTTTTTAATTTTTTATTTGTAGAGATGAGGTCTTGCTATATTGCCCAGGCTGGCCTTGAACTCCTGGTCTCAAGCAATCCCCTTGCCTTGGCTTCCCAAAGTGCTGAGATTATAGGCATGAGCCACCATGCCCTGCCATAGTGCATATTTTTTTGAGCCAGAATTTTCACTATTAAGTATTTATCTTAAGGATATAATCGGACAACTGTTGAAAAATGTACATGTAAGAATTTCCACAGTAGTATTATTGATAAATTCAAAATACTGAAAATAGCCTAAATATCCAACAACATAGCATTATTTAAATCAAATTTTAGTATATTCATATGTTGGGAATTTATACAGGTGTTAATGATTGAAATAAAATATTCCATAATATATTAAGTGAAAAACATGCAAGTTTCAAAATAGCATACATATTATGATTCTTAAACCTCCAGTTAGGATTTCAAATTAATTTTTTCCTTACTTCTTTGTAGTTTTTTATATTATTTGGGTTTTCCATATGTGAGTTATCTTTTAAAAACAGACAAAACAGTACGTGTATTTTTATTTGGAAAAACAAGTGGGTACTGGCAAATTTTGGATGGACAAAGAGGAACCTTTGCCTGTTGGGAACTTAAACTCTTCTTTTGTGGTCTCAGAACAGTCTCGTGGAAATGTTCAAGAGACTATTTAGTGCTTAATGTCAAATGCTCAGTTCAGTACACTCTACAGATAATTCAAATTGCAAGATAGCTTATATTCCTGATATATTCTGTTCAACTACATGACAGCGACATTTTCTTTTGGCTAAATCCAATAACATAAAATATAAAGACATTTTTAGAAATCTTTTCCAAATACAATAAACTCATAAATTAACAAAGTAAAAGGATTACCTATCTCCCTTTGGTTTTCTTTTTTGTAGTGTCTTCCCTTTGGGTCTTCTTTCGCTTCCTAAACAGGGGCTCCCACCAGGTCCTGTTACCCGTATTGATTCAAGGCCTTTGGAAGATTTTTTAAATGTGAATTCCACTGGTTCTCCTTCTTTTAGGCTTCTAAATCCTTCCATGAATAGTTTGCTCTGTAAAGAACAAGAGAGACAAAAAAAGAGATCACGATTATCACTGCTTTATAAATTATCTCCACAATTTTAAGATTAACAAAGCAAGATATTCCATTACCAAAATATAAAGTCCTTTTTTTTTAAAGCTCCGTGAAACACACCATTTTAAAGTTTTCTATCACAATGCTGGCAATGGGAGAATAAACTACTACCATTTTTTTAAAAAGGCAATTTGGCAATACTTAGAAAAATTGAAATGTGTGTATTCTTTGATCCAGCAATTCCACTTCAGTGACTGTACTACAGACATACCCCCATAAAGTTTCAAAAAAAGATATCACAGCACTGCCTTATAAAAAGTTATAACTACCTTAATGTCCATCAATTGGAAACTGAATAGAAAAATTATAATAGAGCCAAATAATGTAACATTATTAAGCCATTAAGAGAAGTTATTTTTAGATCTACATGCACTAATATGGGAAGATAAGCATATAACATTGTTGAGTAAAAAAATTAAGGTTAAAAAACAGAATGTCTACTTTAATGCTATCTATGTAAAGTTTTTAAAAGATACATGTTTATTTCTGTATTAAATAGAAATGGGGTCTGGAACAACAGACACTAAATCATAAAGTGTTGTTTTTTCCAGTCCTGTTCTGAGAAAGGAGGAATGATTTCTGGTATACACATTACTGAACTGTTTGAGCTTTTTATAATTTGAAAAGATATCAATTCTTATAATTTGAAAGATAATTGATGTTTTACAAAAAAGAAAAAAATGCTCTGGATTACAAAACTGTAACCTTAGTTTCAAATATTAATTGGCTCTTTCAATCCTACTCTTTTCATTAAAGTCAATGTGCCAATTCAAAATATACTAAAATAATTAAATCATTAATTTTATTAATATTTATTTCTTCAAACTCCTTTGTGTACATTTTACAGATTTCATTTATAAAATCATGTAGTTTTAAAAGACTTTTCTGAATTTGAGGGGGGAAAGGAAGGAAACAGATTATGATAGAAAACTTTAGTTCCAGTTCAGTTCTTTAAATAAACTGCTATATGGCTTTGAATGAGCCATTTAATCTCTTTTCTGTTTATTTGTAAATTCAAGGGATTTCAGTTCTGAGTAACAGTGGTTCTGAAAAGACTCCATGAGAAAAAAGTTTTGTGGTCAAATAAGTTTGCAAAATGTTATATGTTTCTCCTTGGTTGAGTTACATTAGCATATTAAAGTCTCAGAAATGTTCTTCCTTCCCCGACACCCACCAAAATAAAAGTATCCTTTAACTGTATTTAACCAAGCAATTTCCCAGCCTAGTTGATCCCAGAGCCCCTTCTTTATAAATACAGATGACTAGTGTACTTAGGGAAATCTTAGACCAGAAAATCTTCACCCCTCCCAATTCCATGATTCTAAAGGCAACTAAATAACTACATATAACCAAATCATTACACGGGACAAATAACAAAACTTCAAAATCCATTGCAAAAGGAGACTATTCATTGTGAAAGTAAGACAACCCATTAAAAGGGGGTTATTAACCTGTTTCTAGTGCAGGTCACCTGACATAGTGAAATCCTTCATGCGGAAGTCTGCAATTTGGCAGCACCTTTTCTGCTGTCTGACGGGATGTAGAAAAGAAATCACAACTGCCTACACTCTTTAAAATAACAAATTATTATTTTTAAAACTATTTTAACATTTCTACAGCATCTTCTCATTTTTTTCTCCAAAGCCTTCTCCTCACTAATTCTAAACAGTTCTTTTGCTTTAATTTCCATTCTCCTTCTTCCCCACTCAAGAAAGAGCAGATTATTTCTTTTAAATCGGATGAAGTGGAGCATAGTTCAATTATTGAAACTATGAGAGCAAAAAGACAGCATTTTAATTAAAACTATCAAATGTTCACATGTTTTCTGTCTGTAATAAAAATTCTACCACTTATTTATCTCCTTATAGTTCCTAGAGCACTTTCCTAGGAACTAGTGCACCAAATAAAATGGGTACGCTTTCACCAACCTAAGTTGGTTTCATTTTCTATTATTACAATTTTTAATAGGTATAATTTACACGTGAACTTCTTTTCCAAATCTGAAGTAAAATCCCAGCTCTTACAAACCACTAAATTCTGGCTATTCTTCATGATATTTGGAAAGAATACTTTAAAAAATTCTATCATATGTGCTCCCCACCACCAAATTAGTACATAAGGCAATTTAGATTCGTAATACTTGACCAAAAAAATAATGAATATCCATAAGAAACTACAGTAGCTTTGCAAGAAAATGAGAAGGAGTCACAGAAAATGTTCTCTCTTTGCTATTATACCAAAATAGCTGCTACATAGGTGGGAAAGATCTGTCAAAATGTGGGGAATTAGCACATTATATTTGTCCACAAAAATCAACTTCTCCCCTTGACTTGTCAATTTTTATTAAAGGTTCCTCCATTTTCCAGTCATACCAGTTCTGATCCTTAATTTTACCCAAACGATTCATTGAATCTTGTGCATTCTTATTTCATAATCTTTCTTTCATCTGCTTCATCCATTTCAATGAACTGCCATTACTCTATTTCAGATCTTAACTATCTTCTGCCAGGACAAGTGTAATAGTTTCTTCACTGATATTTCAGCATCAAATTGTTACTGCCCAACCACGTTCGTTGCCTGCTGCGCAAGAGGAAGCCAGTACACTGAGACAGCAGGGTTTACAACAGAGAAAGAGTTTAATATTGCAGGGTGCCATGCGAGGAGATGGAAGTTCTCAAATCTGTCTCCCTAAGAATTTTGGGGCTAAGGATTTTTTGTTGTTCGTTTGTTGATTGTTTGAGACAGGGTCTCACTCTGTTGCCCAGGCTGGAGTACAGTGGCATCATCATAGCTCACTGCAGCCTCCAACTCCTGGGCTCAAGGGATCCTCCTGCCTCAGCTTTCCAAGTAGCTGGGGCTACAAGCACACACTATCACACCCAGCTAATTTTTTAAGGTTTTTTTTTTTTTTTTTTGTAGAGACAGGGTCTTGCTATTGCCAGGCTGGTCTCAAATTCCCGGCCTCAAGAGATCCTCCCACTGTGGCCTCCCAAAGTGCTAGGATTACAGGCATGCGCCACCACACCCAGTCCAGGCCAGGGTTTTTAAAGACAGTTTGGTGGGCAAAGGGCTAGGGAATTAGGTCTGCTGATTGGTTGGGATGAACTCATAGGGTTGGGAAGCAGAAATTTTCTACTTGAGCTGAGTCAGTTCCCAGGTCGCAAGACCAGTTGAGTTGGTTTCTTGGTATGGGCCACTGGTCTGACTGGATCAGCTGGTCCACTGGAATGCAGGGTCTGGAAGATATCTCAAAGACCAGCCTTAGGTTTCACAATGGTGATGTTATCTATTGGAGCAATGAAGAAAGCTAAGAATCTTTATGATCATCAGCTATGTGACTCCTGAGTAGTAAGCAACTATAGGAAAGTAAGCTAGGGAACAATGGCTGGAGATATGTACCGTTTTTTTTTCTTCTCATTATGCCTATACCTTTGCAGACTTCGGGCCCCTACCACAGATCCCACCTTATAGCCTTCTATTAATTTTAAAAGGGCAGTTTCAAACTCTCCTCCCTATTCTACAATATCTTCCATACCTGCATATCCTCTCTCAATAAGTGTTAGCCTGTTACTCTCCTATCTGAAAAAATCTACAATATCCCTCTTCAGTTACAGATGAGATCCTTAATAATCTTACCTTTACTTATATTTTCCACTTCCTTTCCCATTACTCTAAAACACAACCCCTCCATTAGTAAAACTGGCTGACTTGTACTTCTCTATTTTCTGATCTCTGTATTTCAGATTATTCTGGTTGAGGACACACTCTCCTAGTCATGGCTGTATATTAAAATCTTACACCAACTGCAAAGTATAGTTCAAATGATCCTTTATTGAATCATACTCAATTGCCCCAATTTGAAATTCTCTCCTCTTTCACTTAATTGATTCTTCTACATAGTTTTTACAATACAACGCCGTGTGATACAAATATTTGTGTATGCCTTACATCTACTGAAGGCCAGGGATGCTATCATTCAATAAGTACTTAAAAGAATTACAGATTTAGCATCAATAAAATCCTTAAAAATTATTAGACAATACCCATTTTAATAAACATGGACTGAGCTCTAAAGGGTTGAGTTGCTCATGCAAAGTCAAACATTCTGGCTCCCACCTCTACTACATAAGATAAGTTCTCTTATTTTTGATGTCCAAGCAACACTGTAAATGTTTTATCTGAAATAAAATGCTGAAAGGATTATAATGGTTCCAGGTAATAACACTATTCTCTGGCTCCATTCAGAAACTAATATGAATCTATTTTCCTTGTTATTCCTTCTATTCCCGTTTTCCAAGGAAATATCCTCTACTTTTGATACACCTCACAATTCATGAAGTTGTGCCTATCCAAACCGAGAATGCAGATTTATGTCGTTTTTTGTTTAATTCACATGTAACATCTATATAAGCCTGAACTTTTGGCGTTTGGGCTTACATTTTCTTCTGTGCCATTTGTTTGGACAAAATAGAGGTATATTCTCTATAGGAGAGAATCATAATTATTGAATTAATAAATAAATAAAGGAATGACTAAATGAATGAAGAAGCATTTAGAAGAAACTGCTGACATGCCTCCTAAGATATCATGTACTTACAATAAGACAGGCCAATTTTGAATGTGCTCATATTAAGTTAGATCATCTAACACCTCTAATTTGTGTTCCTCTTTCTCTAACCAAGTAAGGTTCCTTTTTTTCCC
>RJWJ010003706.1:0-83246 GCA_004363605.1 Indri indri | reverse complement strand
AACCCAAGTGTCCATCAATACATGAGTGGATTAGTAAAATGTGGTATATGTATACCATGGAGTACTATTCAGCTTTAAGAAACAATGGTGATATAGCACCTCTTGTATACTCCTGGATAGGGTTGGAACGCATTCTACTAAGTGAAGTATCCCAAGAATGGAAAAACAAGCACCACATGTACTCACCATCAAATTGGTATTAACTGAACAACACATAAGTGTGCATATAAGAATAACATCTATTGGATGTCGGGCAGGGGGGAGGAGGGAGGAGGAGGAGGGGACTGGTATATGCATACACAAAGAATGCAATGCGCACCATCCGAGAGATGGACATGCTTGAAACTCGGACTTGGGGGAGAGGGGGGGTAAGGGCAACATACGTAACCTAAACATCTGTACCCCCATAATATGCTGAAATAAAAAAAAAAAAAGAAAGAATTTAGTTCTCTGTACCTCCACCTAGTGCTCCCTTCACTATACTCTATAAATTATGAATCAACTGGAGTTGGAGAAAATGGGGGGGGGGGGAGAGAAAAAAGAATAACCACAACAATGCACTTTGCCAAGGAAAATACAGATAAATAGACAGACAAATACACACACTACTTGGTTGCAAGAATTTTGCAAGAAGTGTTGCAAGAATTTTGAACTTGGTCTTGGGTCCCTTCTCACTTCAGATGACTCCTATTCACATTGCAAGCACCTGTAGTCCCAGCCGCTCTGGAAGCTGAGGCAGGAGGATCGCTTTCATCAACAAATCCTTCATCCCTCCTCTCCAAACACAGACCGCATATGCTTCCTAATCTAACATCGCAGACTTAAGAAATTCTGGAGTTTCTGCGCAAGCTGTCAGAAGACACATTCTCTCCAGTGCGTAACGCCTGTGTGTAGCCCCATCCCAGAATCTGTCCCAGACTCCTCTTCCAAATATGTCAAGCTTCCCATCACGCCATGCTCTGGTTTCATTCAAGAAGGCATTCTGAGACCCTCTGTAAATTCGTCCACCCCATCCCCATATTCCTGAACACCTCATTTCCATTCATTCACAAACAGCCCTTACTCTGCGCTGTCCTGTGCAAGGTAGAGCAGAGCATGACCCCAAGGTTCCTGCCCGGACTGCGCAGGCTCGCTCGCATCTCTACCCCTGCCCCGCGCCCCCCTCGCGCCACCCGCTGCCAGGAACCACGTGCTCCACCGACACCCAGAACCTCGAGGCACAGCCCCTGTGTTTGTCTCACCGTCCCCGCCCGCCGGGAGAGAGTGCCACCGCCGGGAGTGCAGGGGGCGCTCAGGCAGGAATAGAGGAAACACCATCCCTTGCCCGCGGCGCCGGAGCCTCTGCAGCTTTCCGGCTTCCACAGCTGAACCCTTGACACGCATCCCTCTTCCGATGCCCAACTAATCCCACCTTTACGCTCAGCATCGCTGTCAGCGTAGCTCCCGAAAAGATCCTCCATATCCGCCATTGCCACTCACGTCCGCTGCAGGGGCTCCGCGCCTGCTTTTATGGCACGGAACCAACGAGATGCGACAGTGTCGCAAAGATTCTCTTAAGCGACTCCTTTCCTTTTGTGACCTAGTTTTCGCTTCCCGGATGAATCCACACTCTGCTACTTCCTCTGGGGGGACAAGCTCCGCCCTTTCGTCAATGTCTGTTCTTACTCGCCAGAATTCTCACCCGGGGTGGAGCTTCCCGCGTTTTGGGTGCAGGGTGAGCGGGCGGTGCTTAGTGATCTCCAGTGAAGGGCCTCAGGCTGAATTGAACCTATCAGGAGTCAGGCCTGAAGCTCTTTGTTTCATACTGAGCAGGTGGTCTCAAATTGTTTGATCTCAGAACCCCTTGACCCTCTTAAAAAAATTGTTGAGGGCTCCAAAAAGCTTTTATTTATGTGGGTTATACTATTGATATTTACCATTTATTATTTAAAGCAGAAATTTTAAAAATACTAATTCATTTTATAATAAACATGTTAAACAAATTTTTTTTTTTTAGCTTTAAATGACTATTTTTTCTTAAAAAATAATTAGAAGAGTGGAATTGTTTTACAGGTTTGAAAATATCTTTAATGTCTGGCTTAATGGAAGACAGCTAAATTCTCAAAGCTGCTTCTACCGTTCAATCTGTTAAGAAATGTTGTGGTTGAAGCACAGAAGAAAATCTGATCTCACATAGGCATATGTGTAACTGGAAGAGGGAGGCTCTCTTAGATTCCCTGAAAAGGTCTTCATCCAGCCACTTGTTGACAACCACAGCTTTAGAGCAGGGTTTCTCAAACATCACAGATTTTCAATCCTACTGTGGTTTGAATGTCCCCTCCAAAACTCCTGAAATGTAATTACTATTGTGACAGTATTAAGAGGTGACATGGGCTCTGCCCTCAATAATGAATTAATACTGTTGTCATGGGAATGGGTTAGTTATTGCTGGAGTGGTCTCCTGGATGAATTCAGCCCCCATTTTCTCTCTCTCATGCTCACTTCTGCCTTCCGCCATGGGGTGACCCTCACCAGATGCGAGTGCCATGGTCTTGGACTTTCCAGCCTCCAAAACTGTGAGTCAAATAAACTTACATGGTTAATTACCCAGTCTGGGGTGTTCTGTAATAGATGCAGAAAATGGAATAAGACACATCCTACCCTACTTTATGTACATTTTGTTTACATACTTTATGTATGAAATTGAAACAAATATTTCAAAAACATTATTTCCCTTACTACTAAGATGCATTCTGAGATGTTCTGTTCTCTTCTGTTTTATTCTATTTCAGTTTTGGTTTTTAAACATGCTGGCAGACAATGCAATCCGCTAAATTGATTTCATGATTTACTAATGGATTGCAACCTGCAGCTAGAAAAACACTATTCAGAGGGTTCTATTGGCTTTTTGTTTTGCAAGAAAAAGTTTGGTTTTGCTGGGAAACATTGCTACAGTTGTGCATTTTAAAGTCAGACAGTAATAGAATTTTCATGAATGGTCACTGCTAGGTAAACCCCCTTACTTTACAGGGGCTCAAAGAAATGAAGTGATTTGCATAAGTTAGAGTCAGGTCTCATTAAGGAAACTTACTTAAATTTTAGTTTTTAAAAATATAAATCCTGTATTAAATTATTACCTAGTTAGGCCACTATGAGAGTTTTGGTCTTGGACAAGCAACAATGAATTTTTAGCTTGGAGATTATGAGATATATTTTTGTTGCAAATAGGAGTGCTTGATAAGGTTTGAATAGGCAAGTATTAAGAAGTGGAGGCTGGGTGCAGTGTCTGATGCCTGTAATCCCAGCACTTAGGGAGATCAAGGCAGAAGGATGCTTGAGCCCGGGAGTTTGAGGTTGCCATGAGCTACGATCCTGTCACTGCACTCTAGTGGGGGCAAGAGAGCAAAACCTCGTCTCTTAAAAAAAAAAGGGAGGTGGGACTGGGAACAGTAATCATCAATCCTAGAGCTGTCGCGTATAAAAGGGATGATGTAAGAGTAGTACATAGATCACCTTAAAACTATCTGGAATACTGGAAAAATAAGTACTCTATTTGATGGTGATTCAGTTTCATTTTCATGTAGAGTACTATTCTTTAAAAGTACATTGATTAAATCTTAACAAATTGAATTACAACATGGCCTGCTGAATCACCATGCCAATATCCCTGACTAGCAAAATGAATGTGTTTTCCCCATATGAATAGTATAAAACAAATAACTTCTGGCTCTTTGATAGATTTTTTGTTTTTGTTTTTGCTATACTCTGTACTAACCATTGCTTTTCTACTCATTGTCTTTTTTTATTTTTCTTTTATTTATTTATTTATTTTTACCTACTTTTTGTCTCAGGACCTACTGATTGTCTTTCTTCATACAGGATATAATACCTGAGATTGGACTTCAGCTAAATCAATCACAACGATTTTCCAGTAACCTCTCAACCAAGGTTATCACCTGGATTGAAGTTTACAGTGCTAATATAACTTCATGTACTCCCAGATATGAAGAATTACATCCTATTTTGTTTGTATTTGACTACTTCAACTTTGTTTTTTGTTTTTAATTATTATCCAGATAACTAAAGTTGAAATCAACTTTTGGATGTAAAGATAATCTCTTCATTTGTTCCCAGGAATGGACAATTTTATCTATTAAGTGTGTGATTAAATAAAACAACTCCAGGCCAGGCCCAGTGGCTCACGCCTGTAATCCTAGCACTTTGGGAGGCTGAGGCGGGAGGATCACTTGAGCCCGGGTGTTCGAGACCAGCCTGAGCAGGAGTGAGACCCTGTCTCTACAAAAAATTAGCCAGGCACTCGAGAGACTGAGGCACGAGGATCGCTTAAGCCCAGGAGTTTGAGGTTGCAGTGAGCTATGATCAATCACACCACTATACTCTAACCCAGGCAACAGAGCAAGACCTTGTCTCAAAAAAAGTAAAAAATAAGTAAAAATAAAACAACTCCAGAGTAGCTTTACTTTCGTTGTTTCCTGGTTGTCTCTTGTCCCGTGTTCTGCCTTCTTAAAGTAAAGATAGATCCTCGACACCACAATATACACAGTCAAAGAACAAAGACTCAAGTAGATTGATTACATAACACAACACAATTAATATATCATTATAAGCATTTTTACAAAGTAACAACAAAAAACCTTAAAAATTGATAAACCGCACACTAACACCAAATCACAAAACAGGAATAAGTTTGTATAACATCTTAAAGACTTAGAGGAAAAACAACAGCTTGATTAAATAGAATGTATTAACTGAAAATCCACTCCATTTATAGTAAACTGCCACTCCACAGGAGGATCATGGGGCTCTTCTGAGTACCTTGTGGAAGGAGTTGGCCTTTAGAAGAAAACAGGTTCATCTGACCTAAAGAGAGGAAGAGAGTAACCTGCAGTTTCTCTCTATAGCATTAAGTAAACAATCAGGCTCCTCATTTCTTGGACGGCACAGAGTATTCAATCATAGTCTGCCTTTCTTAGATTCCTTACTGAATTAGGTCCCTGCAGTGGAGCTCTAGGGATATAAAAAATAGTAGCAAACATGATTTCTTCATATAAAAGAGCTCAGGGGAAATGAAGCAAATATTCTAAAACATCTGAAGAATTTCAGTTTTAGGAGGTAATTGTAAACTATGTGCAGGTGCTAAAGAATTGAAAGCCAGAAAATGACCAATACGGGTAGGGGTTAGTCAGGAAAAATTTCTTAGGATGATTCAAGCTAGATTAATGAAGTAATGGAAGGGAACCCAGTTATTGCGACATAAAATTGAGCAGAACTTAAAATTCAACCAAGCAAGACTTCAACTGGCTTATTAAATCTATTCCCTGATTCACATGAAATTTCAGAACACTGGGGATAAAATCAACATTCTAAAAGTTTCTAGAAAAAAAAAATTAGCTGACATATGAAGACTGTGGAATGGCATCAGACTTCTCAACAATTTGGAAAGCTAAAAAACCATAGAGAACTGCTTTCAAAATCCTGAAGGAAAAGAATTCATCCTAGAATTCTACACCCACCAAACTGTCATTAAGTACAAGGGAAGAGTAATGACATTCAAGGGAAACCAGCCTCTACATATGCAGCGCAACTATGCCATGCTCCGTGCTGTGAAGAAGCCCAAACGAGGCCACATAGACCAAATGGAGATGCCCCGAAACTACACGGAGAGATGCCAGCCCAACTCCTATCTGCTGTCGACCTACAGTTGCAACTCCAGCTTCCATGTGAATGCAGCCTTAATGGGAGACCCCAAGCCACAAGTGCCCAGATGAGCCTTTCCTCAATTCTGCCTCAGAGAAACCAGGAGATAATAAATGGGTGTAGTGGCATAATACACTAAGTTTTGAGATAGTTTTTTATGCAGCCATAGCAATTGGAAGAGTTGCTCAAATATTTTTCAGTCTATGAATTGTGGTCCACCAAAATGAGGGACTACGCCAAGGAAGAGAAAAACTCTGGAGGCAGGAAACCCAACAGTGGAAAGAGGCAAAAGGAATTACTAGGATGGGCCAGGTGCAGTGGGTCACACCTGTAATCCTAGCACTCTGGGAGGCTGAGGCAGGAGGATTGCTTGAGCTCAGAAGTTCGAGACCAGCCTGAGCAAGAGTGAGACCCTGTCTCTACTAAAAATAGAAAGAAATTAGCTGGACAACTAAAAATATATAGAAAAAATTAGCCGGGCATGGTGGCATGTGCCTGTAGTCCCAGCTACTCAGGAGGCTGAGGTAGTAGGATTGCTTGAGCCCAGGAGTTTGAGGTTGTGTGAACTAGGCTGATGCCACAGCACTCTAGCCCGGGCAACAGAGCAAGACTCTGTCTCCAGGAAAAAAAAAAAAAAAGGAAATACTAGGACGATAGTTGGGCCTGCAGGTCCACATTGGAGCAAGAGGAAAGAAGTTTCCAAGAGAGAACAGGCTGAGAAGGAAACAAAGTGATAGAATACTTGCTGTATCCACTAATCCAATAAAGATTTGAGAGCCATCTCTGTGCCAGAAACTATTCTAGGTCCTGGAGATAAAATAAACAAAATAGACCAAGTGTCTGTTCTCAGAAGGTTGCATTTCAGTGGAGGGTGAGACACAATAAAAGGATACATTAATAAAGTTATAAATATATACACTTTCAGTTTTATATATTTACATCTGTGAATATTTTAAAAGGATATTTTTCAGTAATTGATACATAAAAAGGTTTTAACTGACACATTAAAACCAAGCACACAGGAAACCAAGATAATTATTAACTCCAAGAACACCAAAATGAATGTATATACAGTGTATATGTGGCTCAGATGATAATAATAACAGGTAGCACATAATAATAAATTGTGCCAGGCACTGTTTTAAGGGCTTTTTACATATAGGTCCATGGCATCTTACCCTTTAAAACCCTAGGGGCCATATGTGTTTTAAAATTCAGATTTTTTTCCAGATTTTAGAAAAGTGATTCAGTGCCTAAACTCGTTATTACTTACCGCACCAAGTTGGCTGTGACAAGCATCCTCTAATCAAAATGAAACTTCTATGGTAAAATGTATAAAAATTCAAACTAAGAGGGATAAACAAACTTTAAATAGCTTTAGGTCAGTTTGGGCCAGCATTTGCCACCAAAGGAATTATGAAAGAATTTTCAATTTCAGAGCTTTTTGGATTTCAGAATTGTGAATAAGAGATTGTGGACCAGAACTAACTTACTCAATTTTCACAACCACCCCATAAGATAGATTCTATTATATTCCTGTTTTACATGTCAAGAATTTGAAGGAAGTACAGAGAAGCTAAGTGGTGTTGCCCTAAGTCACATAGCTAATAAGATTTGCTTAATCATAATAATAAACACTGAATATTATTTAGTAGTACTATTTGACTTTTGAAACATCACACACACATACAATCATAATTTTAATAAGGAATATTTTATGTTCAAGATACATGGGTAAGGAGGAAAAAAACATTATGAATGGTATGTATATAAAGCTGCCACTAAAATTTAAGTGTGTGTAGCATGTAAATGGAAAGGCTATTTCTGGAAGACTAGGAAACAGTGGTTGCCTCCACGGAGAGGAACTAGGGAACTACAATATAAGGGAGGAGAGAACATTTGCTTTTCACTATGTACCTTACATACCTTTTGAATTTTGGACCAAGTGACTATATCCAAAATTAAAATTAAATTTAGAGGTAGGGAAAGATAGATACCAAAACATCAGTAGTGCTTAGCTAACTCTGGATGCTGACATTTTATTTTTTATGTTTTCTAGATTTTCTACAAGGAACATGTATCAATTGTAGACGAAGCAGGAAAAAAAGCTTCATTTAAATAGTATAGCCTTCATTCACCTATATTTTTCATGCTAATTTGGTATTTAGGATTCTATGACTGTGGTATTTATGATTCTACGAGGTCTTCAGAGTCTGAAGGATGAGTAAACCTGGGGTTTCTGGGCTAATAAAAGTTCATGTTATTTTCATAATCCATGATGGGAAATGCATAATACATTATAAACTGGGAATCACATTAGTTGCCTCAAATAATTTATTTTTGTGTAGCAGCCCTGTTTACCCAGTTGGAATTATAAAAGCTATTTGAATGTAAGCTGATTACCTCATGGAAGAGCTTCCAGGGTATTCAGAAAAAGACAAAAAACATACTTCCCGTAATTAAATTTAAGCTGTTTTCCAAAATGATAGCAAACTCTTTTCCCAAACCTCTTTCCTCCACCGCCATTAATCTAACTCACTTGTAGAAGATTCAAGTGTCAACACCAAAGCACCAGTAAATAATTGCTCCCTATGCAAAGGAGAGTTTGGACAAGCAAATATGAGCTTGGAAAAGGTTCCAGTACATTTCCTGTGGAAATTCAGACTTACGTGAAGGAAAAAAAAAAAAAAAACCCAAAAAACAGAAGAAAGGCAATGAGTCAGGAACTATTTCTTAGGACGGAAGCAAAGGCTGTCCTTTTGAAACCTTGCCCCTTAAATATAGGGTTGGGTTTAGGGATGGGCTTCCTTGAAAAGGTAGTATTTAGACTCCTTCCTGAAGCTTAAGGGTTACCAGGGAGCTATGTCCTTAAAAGACCTATGCAGCAGGCAGGATGAGGTCAGTGTACTCAGCACCAGAGCAGGAACAACTGCTGGGGGAAGGAATCAGAAGGAACAAAGAACGGAGCGAGGGGCGGTGGCACGGGGAGCCACGGGGGAGGGGAGAGGGTGTTAGCAGAGAAAGCTGAACTAGAAAAGTGATATGCAGAAAGGATACCGAAGAAACTAAAAATGAGAAGTATAGGAAGGAGAGAAAAGGAAAAATAGATCACAGAGACAAAGAGAAAGGAGGAAACATCCACAAAAGAGGAGGATGGAAAAATTTTTTAAGCACGTAATAAAATAGTACTGAGATGGGGCAATATTACAACAAAAATGCAAAAACGTTCCAACAATATAACCAGAGACAGAGGAAAAAGGAAATTTAGACTCTTCTGCCAATCAATATTTTTTTACGAATAAAAAGGAACCACTAAAACAGAGTCAGCTAAAACACAAAACTAAAAATTTCACTACTCTGATTAATTCTCTTCAGTGGATTTCCTTATTCAACTGGTTGTTTTAGAATCATGTTCACAGCATAAATGCAGAGATACCATCTCACCGTTGGTGGGAACCTCTGATATGCAGGCTGTATCTATCTGGCCCTCAGTATATTTCATCGCACCTACAGAGGATTACCAAGAAGAGATACGCTAAATTTCATGTTTGCAATTGCAAAAAGAAAAAAAAAAAAAAGCCACTTGCAGTATTGAAATCCTTAACGGTGGTAATATGGCAAAAAGCCACAAGATGGGGATGGTATATCCTGAAGAGATCTCAACCATCTGCAAAATGAGACACACACACCACACACACGCACACACACGCACACGCACGCATGCACACGTGCACACATGTATACCCTTAACAATTTTTGTTTAGCAAGAAATTTGCGTGTGCAAATGCGTGTGTGTGTGTGTGTGTGTTTGTGGTGGGGGGGAGGTATGAAGGAAAGAAGAGAAGATTTGAAGAATACTACTATTAGATAGTAATCAAAACACTTCTTATAACAAAATGAGGCAGTGTTTATCCATTTGGTTTCTCTTTTTTCCCAATTAAAAACAACAAAGCAGTATTTTTAAGATAAGCAAACACTAAGAAAATATTTTTCAGCTATAAGGACTCTGATTTTTAAGTATCTGCTGATAACGTGATACCTTTAAATAAAGTAACTCTTACCTTTTTAGAAAAATTTTTTTATTTTTGTTGGGCCCCATAAGATGAAATTTCCCCTAAAGAGTCCAGTGAAGTTTTTATTTCCTTGACTGTAATTTATTTTCTTATTCATTAAGGAAATGACAGGCAGGGTTAATCCCTTATTTTAAATGGGTGTGGCATTTTAGGTTAATAATGATTCATACCGATGTATGGATAAGTTTAACTCATGTACACACTTTTTACTACTACTTAACAGAATCAAAATTTGGATGAGGGAATAGGGTAGAATACTGGGCCTAAAATGCCAAGAAGTAACTACAGGGAAAACAGCCTAAAGATGTCCTAAGGCCAGAAGTCTTTAATTTGCAAAAACAATATTGGTCATTAGAAATATTTTCTTCCTAGTTAGCATCAAGTAATTTTTTTTTTAAATATAAGTAAAGAGTTGATTTGGGCCAGGTTCGAGGACTGCAACCGGGAGCATAGATTCAAGTTGCCCTGAAGATGAGTTCCCTAGCATCGAGTGAATTCTTAAAAACAACCTTACGTTCTAAATATTGATCTGAAGCTGATAATATGCATTAAAATGTTATAAAAAGTTTCTTATCTTTGATTCTGTAATTGCATATCAAAGAATTTATCTTAGGGAAATAGATTCACATGACAATTACAAGGGGGGTTATTATAGCATTACTTACAGTAATGAAAAATATTGGAAGCAACATAGTAGGGAGTTGATCAAATTATCAGATGTCTATGAACTAAAATAGTATGTAATTATTTTAATCACGTTTTTCAGGGCATTTTCATATACAAGTGATGGGAGTGTAAAAATAGGACAACCTTTTGAAAGGACAATTTGGTATTATCCATCTAAACTATAAATGGGCATACTCTTTGATTCAATATTTCCATATCTAGAAATTTATCTTGAGAAAACAATTTGACAGATATGCAAATACATGCACAAATATTCACTGAAACTTGTTTTTTTCACCCTGACATTTACAATAGTCAGAAATTGCAGCCAATCAAAATACCCATCAATAGAAAATTATTCAAATAAGTTGAGCATGATGGCCCATGCCTGTAATCCCAGCACTTTGGGAGGTGGAGGCAGGAGGATTGTTTGATGCCAGGAGTTCAAGATCAGCTTGAGCAATATAGCAAGACTTCATCACTACAAAAAATAAAAAATAGAAAAATTAGCCAGGCATCGTGGTACACACCTGTAGTCCCAACTGCTCAGGAAGCTGAGGCATGAGGATCACTTTAGCCCAGAAGTTTGAGATTACAGTGAGCTATGATGATGCCGCTGCACTCTAGCCCCAGCAACAGAGTGAGACTCTGTCTCAAAAAAAAAAAAAAAAAAGAAAGACAAAAAAAAAAAGAAAATTGGATGCCATCTATGTTTATATAAACATATATTTAAATATGCATAAAATGTCTAGGAAGATGTATAGTGATGTGCTAGTAAAAGTTTAACAACCAGTTCTCTAGGGGGAAAAAGCCCTGATATGTGGTATTTGTCAATTTCTTGGTGTAAATACTCCTGCCATGGCTGATTTCAAGCTATCAGTGCACAGCTGTTGCACACACATTTGGGAAGAGATTCACACAATCAGCTCAGACAAGCCAGTGCAAGCAGGCTCCAGCAAACCTCTATGTCTCTGGGAGGTGAGATTATGGGAAGACTTTCATATTCTACTTTATGTACCTCTGTGGGTTTTTTTTTTTTTTTTGCAATGAAATTGTATCACTTATAATCAACGAAAATAATAAAAATACCAATTTTACAAAACAAATTTTTTAAAAGAATATTTAAAGTCATGGGAAAATGCTTACAACATATTGTGAAGTACAAATTGTATGTTACAAGCAATACCTCATATTATCCCAATTTCTTTTCTAAGAAAGTATACATATGTACATACGTTTGCACAGGAAAATGTCTGAAAGGAAATAAGCCAAAATGTACATGGTGGTTTTAGCTGGATAGTAGAATTCAGGGTGATTTTTAATTTTTGTTTTACTTTTCAATAATTTTCATGTTTTCTACAAATGCTTTTATAATTATGTAATGTTTTTATAGTCAGAAAAGATATCATTATATACAAAATACTGTCTGAGCCCTGCTGACATTGCTTAGAAAGCAATTTCTTCCCTTTTGGACTGCTACTACTACAATCAGAGCACACAGTCTTAAAATGTGGATAAATGGACACATATTTTTTCCTCTCAAAGGTACAAGGTGGAATTAGTTTTTACTTACGTGGTCCAAGATCTTGAAATGATAGACAGAATTTCTCCAACCCTAACTTTATCAGCTATTGCCATAGTCCCTCCTCTAATTTTTGCTCAGATTATTATGACAGCCCTTTACCCTCTCTCTTTCCATTTCTCCCCTTAGTACAGTTCATAACATAATTAGAAAGATTTAGAGAGATCTGTGTGCATGTTGCCAGAAGATTAATCATCTTAAAATATGGCTTTCCTTTTCATTTTGCTCCAAAGTCTTTAATAGCAGGTTGCAAAAGACTGTTTACAGTATGATTCCATTTCTGTAATATTGACATAAACATACTGCCATATGTACAGAAAAAATTCTGGAAGAATGTATCCCAAACTGTTAGCCGAGCTTTTCTCTGGGAGTAATGGGATTAGAGGGGAATTTTAGATTCTAATTTTTATGTTTCCAAAATGTTTTAAGAAAAGCCCAGATTATTTTTATAATGCAAAAAGAAATAAAAGTGGGGAGAGAATTCTTTATCAATTTCGTACTGCCCGGAGGATGAAATCTAAACTCCTCTCCTTTTGTCCAAATGCCTGCCTTCAAAACCTACCCATTCAATAAAACCCGCCTAATCTCCTCCAGTCCCCTCACAGATCACTCACTTTTCTGAATTTCTACAGTACTCCCTACCCGTTTATATTTGCGTTTTATCACACATTGGATCATAGCATTACTTAAACTGCTTCACAATTAATTTACAGATACTTGAGGATAGGGTTCATGTTTTTTCTTTATGTTCTCCCAAAGTGCCTAAACAATTCCTGACCCATAGCAGATGGTCACTAAATATTTATTAAATTGGGTTGAAACATGACATCTAAGGAAATTGAAAAGAATATGAACATCTTGGAGATACCCACAGAGACAATCTACTAAAAAGAAAATAAAGAATAAAATGGGAGCTTAAAAATATACATAGACTGAAGAAGGAAAGCAGAAAAAAAGAAAAGACCAAAACATTTCGGAGATAAGATACTGTATTAGTTTCCTGTGGCTGCTATAACAAATTACCATAAACTTGATGGCTTAAAACAACAAAAATTTACCCCTTCACAGTTCTGGAGGCCAGAGGTTAGTTCGTCAGTCTCAGTGGGTCAAATAAAGGTACTGGCAGAGCTGTGATCCTTCTGGAGGTGCTAGGGAGAATCCATTCCTTGCTGCTTTCAGCTTCTCATGGCTGCTGGGTATCCCTTGGCTTGTGGCTACGTCACTCAAATCTCCATGGCTGTGGTCACAGTACCTTCTCCTCTTCTATCAAATCTCGCTTTGCCTCCCTCTTCTACGGATGCATGTAATTACATTTGAGGCCCATCAAGTAATCCAGGGTAATCACCCCATTTCAAAACCCTCAATTTAATCATGTCTACAGCATCCCTTTTTGCCACATAAGGTAATGTCATCAAGCAAATGGGCTTGCCGCCAAATGTGCACAGAAACCAATACCATGGCACTGGTTTTTGAGAAAAGAAAGGCTTTATTGTAAGACCAAACAGTAAGACAGCAGTGGGCTTAAATCTGTCTCCCCAGTTTGGGGTCTGGCACAAGCTTATGGACTCGGAAGGCAAAGGAAAGGATTTAGAAATGTTTGCTTGGCAGGCTTTGGTTGGAGGGCTTCAAATTTGGATGTTTGTTGTAAGGTATGTTGAGGCAGATTTTAGCCCTGGATTTTCCAGGCCAATGGAGCCCTCACTCTTGAAAGAGTTCCGGGATTCAGGTTCCAATCATGTGCCAGTCTTCTTGGTTCCAAGGGAAGAAACCATAGGTTCTGAGTGTTGTTAGAGGTCGAAGCTTTTTCTGTTGTGCATGCCCAGGCTACGTGACTTGCAGTTTTGGGCTCTGTTATACCTACAAGGTAACAACATTTTGTTATCAACAAAGTAGGCCTAGTTTGGGCTGGTCCCTCGGTTCCAGTAACATTCACGGATTCCAGGAATTGAGATGTGGACATCTCTTGGGTGGGCATAATTCATCTTTCCACAAATAATTGCCAGTAAGAGTTTCTATTAGTGCACAAGAAAGCCTCATGGTCCCCAATCCTTTTTTCTTCACTCAGTTTTTCCAATTTCAAGCCATGATATATAAAGAGAAGCTTAAAATTCTTTAAATTGCCAATTCTAATAATTTGGTTAGCAATGTCTATCCGGCTACTAGGGACAAACAGAAGTCTAAAAGCAATAGGATCAAGCAGAAGAACACCAACAGTCCATTATTTTTGGCTACTAAACACAACAAGATTAGTAGGGACAGCCTAGGCAAGTGAAGCACTCTAAAACTAATTTGGTGAAATCATTCATTGCACATCTATGATGTGCTATTAGCCTAAGAACTATAAGAAGGATACAAAGAAGTTAGAAGATACCTCTGAGTCAAAGTGTTTACAGTCTAACGATTCCCCTTGCACTAAAGAGTTAAATAAAGAAAAAATACAGCACAGTAGCCTAGAGTTTCAATAATGCCCTACTTTGGAATAGATGATGTGAATTCAGGCTAAGACCAACACAAAAGAAGCAGGTCGGTCTCCTACTATAATTACATAATTCCTATGGGCAGTGAGAAACTGGGGCCATCTCTCTGTAGGAAAAAAATGCGATTTTATTCAATATGTAAAGTAGTGCATATATTATACAGAAAATGAGAAAATGTCAATATTTCATAACTTTAAAAGTTAAAGTGGTGTACCATTTGGGCAGGATAAAAATATAGGCTTACATAAGCAAATAAGAATTTCTGTTTGGAATAGATTTTATCTCTCGGTATACTAACACAACCCATGGCATCATGTTGGAAAAAAGACAAACACCTTTACTTTCCTGTCCTTTAGATGAGAAAAGCAAACATCTTTCTCTTTTAAGAGGTAGAAAATTTAGATCTCATGCCAGAAAAGATTACTAGGAAGTTGAATTGTTTTGAAGAGTGTATTGCATATATAAAAATTAATATAAAATATATAAACCCTTATTATATTTCAATTCAACAAACGCGTAGAGCCTCTACTATGTGCAAGGCCTCCAGGGAATAAAGCGATGAAAAAGAAATGGTACCAGCCTCCAGGGAACTAGTTTCTACTTTCCTAGGAGTAGTAATTAGAATATAAGTCAGAAAAGAATATATGTCATAGATACCTGCAAAGTTCTATGAGGGTCCCGAGCTGGGGAGATTGGCAAAGGCTGGAGCAGGGAGATAGCACATGAACTGCACCTTGAAGGATTATGTAGGCTTTGACCTTTGGGGATACAGTGGGAAAATGGACCAGGTAGAAGAATATGGCACGGAGGTAGAATGTGAGGAAAAGTGAATAATCCATTCTTTCTGGGATCTGGGGTTTATACAGATTTAAGAGATTTGAAGTATCTTCCTATGAGAAAATGTCTAGGAAAAAGTTAGAGGCGACTTAGGTTTCATTTAAACTAACCTAGCAAGATTAACAAAAGTTCTGACAGGAAAAGGAAAAAAGAAAAGAGGGAAAAGAAGTTGGAAGTGTTTAGGCAAGATACCTTTTTCCCAAATATGCATGCCCATGTCTATATATTACCCTTAAAACCCCACTAAAAAGAATGGTGAAAGAGGGGAATTTTGAATCGAGCAACATGTTTGTATTGGCCCATGCGAGCCAAGATGGTTCTGATGGAGGAGATGAGGGCCATCGCAGAGAAAGGGCTGAGCAGGCAGCTGTGGCCCTCCTGGCAAATACAAATTTAACAGACATGATGACAGAAATAGACCTAGCCAAAAACCAAAACGGGAGTGAATCTCGGAAAAATGATTCTATAAAAAAAAAGATCTTGAAAAAGGAATTAATGGTCTACCGCTTCTTCCTTTACCTTTCTATTTTCTTCCCTCCCCTGTCTGCACAAATCAGTCCGAAGCCACTCTGTGGGGCCAAGCAAGGTGGGTATCAGTGGTAGGGGGTGCGGAGTTCTGGTGGTCTAGAGAGGTATGGGGAGGGCATCTGGGTAGGAGGCCAGCCTGGCGCAGGAGTCAGAGCCCAAGAAGGGAGAGAAGGACTTCTGTGTGGAGGCTGGCCTGATGATGAGGGCCTCCCACAAGAAGAGGACACCACCGGTGGCATCTTAAGTAGAATGAGATGAGTCCCTGCAGAGAGGCAGCCTGATGCCAGGTGTTGGAAGCCAAGGTGGGTGAGACAGCTATCCCTGGGGCAGGGGTAGGGGTGAGGAAGAGAGGAAGACTAGTGTGGGTCTAGACGTCAAGCCGGGTGAGGAGGATGAGGAGAGTGACCATCCAGGCGGTGGTCCAGCTCAGGACACCCGGGCCCAGACAGGACGAGGAAGGAATCTAGGCAGGACAGCAGCCCCGGGCAGTTGGGGAATGTTCCACATTGGGAGGAGGGGGCAGTATAAGAGACAGGAAAAAAACCCAAAGTGTTCTTCCTACTCTCCGCTCTCAGTCACCCAACGCTTCTGACCCCAGATTCTCCAGCTGATGCCAGCTAAGTGTCCGATAATTCGATTCTGATACTAGCTACCTGGAAATACTGTCGGATCCCACAGGTTGAGGGCTCAGTCCCACAAGATTGACCCCTACTTCAGATGCCAATTCCAAGTCCCAGGTTGTTACTGTACTTCTGACCCACTGGCTATAAATTGGGGTTCCCATGACCCCCGCCTTGGGTTCAATTAATTTGCTAGAGCAGGTTAAAGACTCAAGGAAACGCTTAACTAATGTTTATCCATTTATCATAAAGGATATTACCAAGGATACACATGAACAGCCTCATGGAAGAGATGCACAGGGCAAGCTGTGCCAGAAGGGGGGCAGGGTTTCCATGTCCCCTATGACAGCACCACCCTCTGGGCACCTCTATCCAAAAGCTCTCCAAACCCTGTCCTTTTGTTTTATATGGGGGCTTCCTTACGTAGGCATGTCTGATTACATCATTGGCTGTTGGTGATCAACTGAACCTTCAACCCATGTCCCTCTCAGGAGGTCAGGAGGTGGGGCCGAAATTTCCGACCCTCCAATCACCTGGTTAGTTCCCCTGGCAACCGGCCCCCATCCTGAGTCTATCTAGGAGCCCACCAAGAGTCACTCCATTAGAAAAAGATGCTCCTATCACAGGAAATTCCAAGGGATTTTGGAGCTCTGTGTCAGATGCTCCTATCATTCAGGAAATTACACAGGTCTTCGGAGCTCTGAGTCAGGAAGTAGGGTCAAAGACCAAATATTAGAACAAAAGATTTTCCTAGCACCCCTATTGCTCAGGAAATTACAAGGGATTTAGGAGCTCTATATCAGGAACTTTGGATGAAGGTCAGATATATATTTTACAAGAGTACAGACAGTCACAGGAGATTGTTTACACACAGAAGGATTGATTAAATAAATCATCAAATTAAGGACAATGAGAGTCAGCTTTGTCACTGGTAGAGATGGTAGTTACATATATGGAAAGGGAAAAAACTAGAAGAACTAGTTGGTGTTGGATTAGAAAGGGATCAGTGTGAATTCATGATTTTGAATATACATAAAGGGATATAGAAATAGATATAGTTGTAAATGTGTGTATGTGTAAACATATATATAAATATATATAAGTGTACACATATATGTATACATGTATGTGTATTTTATATATTCCCTAGCTCTGTCCAGCAAAAAGGCAAAAGGGCTTGAGCACAGTGACAAAACAATGAGCACACATAATGCCCAGGTGTTCAGATCTTGATTTCTTTTCTTTTCTTTTCTTTTTTTTTTTTTTTGAGACAGAGTCTCACTATGTTGGCCAGGCTAGTCCAGAATTCCTGGGCTCAAGCGATCCTTCTGCTGTCTCAGCCTTCTGAGTAGCTCGGATTATAGGCATGTGCCACTGTACCTGTCTCAGATCTTGGTTTCAAGACACTATGCTCCACCAGAAGAAACCAAGGCACCTTGGAAAATGGCTGATCCAGGGTGGAGGCAGGAAAAATACAAAAAATATCTTGTGCCATGAACAAGGAAGTGCAATAGGAATGATGAAGATACATCGAAAGGATAAAGAAGCCGACTTGAAGGGGCTCCCACTGGCCAAATGTGGAACCATTTGAGCATCAAAATAATGACAATCATGGTTTATAGCCCCCTGAGTAAAATAGGAATCTCTTAGCCAATATAGATGTAAATAAATAGAAGAAGAAATTGGAATTTTGATGAGGAATGGGATATTTACATAGCCTCAAAATACTTCCCCATAAAATACTTAATTACAAAGGGAAAAAGAGTAACAATGGTGGAAAAGTCTGGCAGACACCATCTGAATCGAGTGATCAAAGTGACCAGCACTGCTGCTGAGACAAATGCACATGATGTACCACCTGATAAGATGCAATGAGAACACAGTGTCACTCGCTGGTAGTTCTGCCAAAGATGTATGACATGACTCTAACCATGATAAAACTTCAGACAAGCTTAAACTGAAAGACATTCCAAAAAAAATATGTGGCCTGTAATCTCGAAAAGTGTCAAGGTCATGAAAGTAAAAGAAAGACAAAAGAACTGTTCAGGATTGAAGAAGACTGAAGAGCCGTGACAACTAAATACAAGCATGATTTCTGGATGGGATCCTTTTACTATAAAAAGGACATTATTGGGACTACAGACAAAATTTGAATGGGGTCTAAGGATTGGATAGTAACATATCAATGTTAAATTCCTGATTTTGATGATTGTACTGGAAGTAAATGGATGAATATTCTCATTTCAACTAAATGAGAATGATAAATGCTAAAGTATTGGGGGGTTATGGGGCATCTTCACTGTGTAGGAGCTGCAGGAAGAAGACTGAGTCAGAGTTTGGTGTTCAGGATGTTTGTTCGGGAGTGTTTTTGGGATCACCACCTCTGCAAAGGCAGAGGCGGAAGCAGCCTTAGACAGAAGGAAAAGCAGGCTGTGTGTTAAAAAGGCCCAGCAGCCTCAACTGACCCCATGAGGAGCTCTGGAACTGCAATGACCTTTCAGCGTTGTGCCAAACCAGCGTGGAAGGTCTGGACTTTCAAACTATACCTTGAACAGCCATTGGATATGGACTGTCCCTAAAAGGGCTTGAGCTTGGGTGAGGCGGCTCTCTGCAGCTGTAGGGCTATTGGCTGACAGTACTCCAAGTAGCTGGGACAAGAAGTCTTTCCACGAAGGGAAACTCAGTGGCTTCATCTCCATGTTCAGATCCACTTCTTCATATATGTTTGAGCAGTAGCTTCTCCAGGTTTCTGGTGGGCCTTGCCCCTTTGGTAAGCTCAGAAGAGGAAGATTTGTAGGACAAACTATAGTCACCTCTGATACAGCCGGTTCTGGGGCCACAATTAAAACTTTTAAGTCTTCTAAATTCCCCTATACTCAGCTACCACCTCTCTCAGCCTTGATAACTTACCTGGGGATGCGATCTAGATTCTCCTCCCGGAGAGGTCTGAGTTCCCAGTCACCATGGGACCACGGGTATCCATTTACCATCACTAGACAAGGGAATAACAAGAGGCATCCAAGCAGATCATCTGGGTACCAAAATCTTCTTCCCTGCCCTTATTGGATAACAGAAGGAGACCTACTCTTGATGGTCAGGGTTGATACTCCTGGCAAGGTTGTTCCTCTGCCTCTAGCCTGCTTGTCTCTGGACACTAGGAGCTGACAGTGCCCAGGCAGCAGCTTTTGCTAGTAATTCAAAGAGACTTTTGCTTTATCACTTGGTGGAAATATTCCCCTTTTAGGAACCAGGTCCCCTGACCCTGCAGAGTCCAGAATAGCAGCAGCAGGAAGCATAAATTCCCTGCGGGGCCACTGGGAGTGATGATAAGCAGGATTGATCTAACTTCCATAATTTGCTTCCCAGATCCATGTATTCTTCCTGCTAGGGACACGGCATCACATGAAAATCTTGGACTAAATATGTCCCATGTATCCTGGAGGATGGCACTCCATCCTCACATGGCATTGCATCTGAGCTGGAACTTCAGCTATGCTGTAGCAAGGCGCTCCATGCTCTGTCAGGCCAGCAGCTTCGAGGGGAGCAATAAGTGATACAATCAGTAGATACCATGGTCATGGGTCCACTCTCACACCTTCTTCGCTGTGAATTGGGTCCCCTGGTCTGATGCAATATTATGTGTGCTCCCCTCCAGTGGATCAAACATTCCATAAGCCCAGGGTAAAGCCCGAGGGCAAGACACTCAAGAATACGTGTCCTTACCCAGAATGTGTGTCCATTCCTGTCAGAATGAATCACTGGCCCTTCCAGGGTGAAAGTGTCCCAAAGTAGTCAACTTGCCACTGACTGGTTGGTCTCCTGGAGGAATGGTGCCACATCAGAAGCTCAGCTTTGGTTTCTTTTCCTGCCAAATTGGACATTTGGCAGTGGCAATAGCTACATGAGCCCTGCAGGGTAAGTGGGAATCCCTGCTACTGGGTTCAGAATAGCCCCAGTTTTTGCCGCCATGGCCTCTTCATTCATGTACCTGCTGTGGCAGCAATGATGTGGCTGGTGACAGAGGCTGAGACAACTGGCTGAGTCATTTTATATATGAGGGATTTACATCTGCCATTTTGCTATTTCTTTGCTATAATTCATGTCTTTCTTGTTCCCCGATTTCTCCCTTACTGCCCTCTTTTGTATTAAAAAGATATTTTCCACCATACCCTTCCCAAGGGAATTTTAATTCCCTTGCCAAAAATACAATATGTATTTTTAGACTTATTTTCTTAGTGGTTGCCCTGGGGATTACAATTAACATCTTAATTTATAGCAATCTAGTTCAGATTAATACCAATTTAATTTCAATAACTATACAAAAACTTTGCTCCCAAACAGTTCCATTTCCACCACCTTCCTTGTTTTCATTGCCTTGTACAGGTTGAGTGGTCCCTTGTTGGCTGCCGATCTATTTTTCAGCAAGGGACACCATGTTTTATTAGCCATCTGCATAGCTCTCAGCAGGTCAGGTGCCCCTGGGTGCCACTTTGACCTTGATGCTTATTACAATAATTGCGTTCACATGGTTTCTGACAGTTGCTGATGCCACCTGGATCAATTTTCTTTTTTTTTTTTTTAAGTTTTTATATATTTAAATTTAAATATTATTTTTCTTTTAAAAATGTCTTATAGTTATCTGGTGGGTTTTCTGGCCACACTAACATGCCCACTTCCCTGAGTCCTTTTTAAAAAATTGCAATAGCATTCATATATATAAAATTCACCACTTTAAAGTGTACAATTCAGTGACTTTTAGCATATTCACAAGGTTGCTCCTCTATCACCACAGTCAATTTTAGGATATTTTTATCACCCCAAATTGTGACTGTGCCCATTACCAGTCATTTCCCATTCACCCCTCCCAACAGCCCCTGGCAACTGCTTCTGTCTCCATGGATTTGCCTATTCTAGACATGTCATACAAATATGCAGATCATAGAATATACAGCCTTTTGTGCCTACCTTCTTTCACTAACAAAATGTTTTGAGGTTCATCCATGTTGTAGCAAGTATCAGAATCTCATTGTTTTTCACAGCTAATATTATTCCACTATATGGACACATAATATTTTGTTTATTCATTCATCAGTTGAGGGCCAGTTGAGTCGTTTCCACTTTTTGGCTATTATGAATAATGCTGCTATAAATAATTGTGTATGAGTTTTTGGATAAGCATGTTTTCCATTTCTCTTGGGTATACATATATAGAGAGAGGAATGAATTGCTGGGTCAAATAGTAACTTTATGTTTAATTTTTCCACCAATTGCCTCATCATTTTCCGAAATGGCTGTACCATTTTACATTCCCATCAGCAATGAATGAGGGTTCCAATTTCCCCAAATTCTCACCAACACTCTTTATTTTCCATTTTTTTGTTATAGCCATTCAAGTGGGTATGAAGTGGTATCTCATGGTTTTGATTTTTATTTCCTTAATGACCAGTGATTTTGAACATCTTTTCATGTGCTCGCTGTCCATTTGTATATCTTCTTTGGAGAAATGTCTATCCAAATCCTTTGCCTATTTTTAAATTGGGTTATTTATTTTATTATTATTGAGTAAAGAGTTCTTTAATATATTCTGGCTAGTTGACTCTTATCAGACATACTATTTGCAAATATTTTCTCCAATTCTGTAGGTTGTCTTTTCAATTTCTTGATGGTGTCTTTTGAATCACGAAAGTTTTCATTTTGATGAAGCCCAAGTTACCTATTTCTCTTTGGTTGTCTGTGCTGTTGTTGTCATATCTAAGAACCCATTGCCTAAATGATGTTTTCTCCTAAGAGTTTTGCAATCTTAGCTCTTACATTAATGTTTATGACAACTTTTGTTTTAATTTTCGGGTATTGTGTGAGATGGAGGTCCAATTTCATTCTTTTCCATGTGGCCATCCAGTAGTCCTCATCATTTGTTAAAAAAACACACTATTCTTTCCTCATATAAGTGTTTTGGCACTCTTATTGGAAATTTATTGTCATGGCTTGAATGTGTCCCCCTCCAAAATTCAGGTGTTGCCAATGCAATAGCATTAAGTGGCAAGGCCTTTAAGAGGTGATTAGGCCATGAGGGCTGCTTTCTCAAGAATGGGACTAAGGCCCATAAGGCGTTCAGTCACTGGCCCTTCTACTTTCTGCCTTGTGAGGACACAGCATTCCTCCCCTCCAGGGCAGGCAGCCCTCACAAAACAACCAAACCTGCCAGCACCTTTATTTTGGACTTCCCAGCCTCAGAACTGTGAGAAAATAAGTTTCTGTTCTTTATAAATTATCCAATCTCAGGTATTTTATTATAGCAGCACAAGTGAACTAAGATACCCACAAATGTGTGTGTGTGTGTGTGTGTGTGTGTGTGTGTGTGTTTATTTATTTATGGACTCTCAATTCTATTCTATTGGTCTTCATGTCTATCCTTATGCCAGTACCACACTGTTTTGATTACTGTAGCTTTGTATTAAGTTTTAAAATTGGGAATTGAGCACTCCACCTTTGTTCTTTTTTTGGATTGCTTTGGCTTTTCAATCTCTTACATTCCCATATGAATTTTAGCATCAGCTTATTAATTGCAAAACAGCCTGGGGGGATTTTGATAGGGTCTACAATGAATCTGTAGATCAATTTGGAGATGGTTGTCATCTTAAATATTGTCTTCCAATTCATGAACACAAAATATCTATTTAAGTCTCCTTTAATTTCTACAAAACATCATTGGATGTTTTGTAGTCTACAGTGTAGAATTCTTACACTTCTTTTATGAAATTTACTCCTCAGCATTTTATCCTTTTATATTTCCCTGAGTCTTTTAATTCTTTCCTCTATCATCTGCTAAGACATTTATGGCATTTTGACCTCACTTAGCATGGGCCATCACTTTTTCCATGCTTCCTAGAGACATCTTACTAGCAAGTTTGCATCAACTCTTGAGGGTCCTTGTCAGAGTGTAATCTTGTATCTTGGGAGAGTACTCCCTACTTTTGTCTAATTTTATGTTCTATCCCCCTTGACCAAGCAGCCTTAGAATTTAGAAGCATGCTTACTCTGCCATCTCCTTCAATCCCTGCTGGCTAGATCTTTTTGCTCCTTTGGGGTACAGTTTCGTTCTTCCTTTTTCAGGCCCAGCATGTCCCCAGGTGAGTTATGCTTCAACTTAATCCTAACTGTAGATTTAGTGGACAGGCAGGAAGGTAGGGGCAGATCCTGAGGGATCACATGTAGTCTTGTGGAAGAGAGGTCTTTGCATTGTCCTCAAGAAAGGGAGCATGTAGCTCTTAGTAGGAAAGGGTGACTCAAAGCTCACAGGATCAAGAGGAATCTGAGAATTTAAGATTTAGGGGGCATCAACCCAGATGTCCTCATCCCATGTATCAGGGTCTCATTCTTTACTTGGCATAGGAGACCTAATTTTATTGGTAGTTTAACCTTCTTTGGAGCTTGGATACATTGATGATTTAGTCTGGGTCTCATCCTCAACTTTCTCTGCCTTCCCACTGCAGGTTATGAAAAATCTCCTTACATGCTACCAGAGACCTTCTGGTCAAGGCTCTTATTTGGCTCTCGGTTGCCTGCTAGTCACTTTCTCAGCCTTTTGGTTTTTTTTCCTAGAGCTTCAATAGAGCTAAGCAATAACCCAATCCCATTGTCCTTATACTTACTGTTCCCACCATGTACTGTTCCAGCTAATAAATTCTCTTTGCCTGGTATACCATCCCAATTCACTACTGGTGAAAGTTTTAATACCTGGACTGCCACCTTGTGCCCGGGGTTATTTGTGCTTCATCTGTCAGCAGTGATGTGGTCCTCCTTCCCAGGTGGGTAGTGAGTGATGCAGTCCCAAACCCCATCTTATCTCTGCTTTCTCAGACCTCTCCTGGCTCCAACTGTGGCCATTTCGGTTTTCCAGGAAGCAGACTCTGAGACAGACTTTAGTGTTCAGGATATTTATTAGAGAGAGCCCTTGGGATCAACATCTGTGAATGGGAGGGAAAGGAAATAGGATTGGGCAGAGCAAGAAGTTGATCTGAGATGCAAGCTGATAGCCTCAGCTAACCCCACACAGGGAGCCATTGAGCAGAAATGGCCCATCAAAGTTGTCCTTGCACAGGACTGAAATAGCCAGGCCTTTCTATTCTTACCTTGATCAGTCATTGGATTTGCTCAAGGTGTATCTCCTTGGGCAAGGTAGCTCTGTGCAGATGGGGCAAACCCTGCAGGAAATGATAGCTGACAACTGTATGCTGAACACAGTCCCCATGGCTGGGCAACAAGTCCTTCCTTGAAGGGGAATCTGATCAAAGCATGTCAATGTCCACCATGGGTATCATGTTGGCAACTTACTCTCAAGTTGTTCAGCTAAAAATTCATTATACTATGTGTGCAATTTTCACGTAAGTTTGAAAAACTTTATTTTTGTAATTTTCTTTTTAGAGACAGGGTCTTGCTCTGTCACCCAGGCTGGAGTGCAGTGGCGTGATCATAGCTCACTGGAGCCCTGAACTCCTCAGCTCCAATGATCCTCCTGCCTCAGCCTTCCGAATACCTGAGACTGCAGGTGCATGTCGTGATGCCTAGCTAATTTTAAAATTTTCTGTAGAGATAGGCTCTCTCCCAGGCTGGTCTTGAACTCCTGCACTCAAGCAATCCTCCTGCCTCAGCCTCTCAAAATGCCGGGATTACAGGCATGAGCCATGGAACCTGGCCTTGAATTACTTTAAAAACAAAAAGCTTTTAAAAAAGTGAACAGAGTTACATGAATTAAATGTGACTGAAGAAACATCTGAAAAAGAGCCTCCTATTGCTGATACAAAGAAAGGAGCCTGATATTAAAAAGATGAAAATTTATTTGCATAGTAAATATGGATAGCCAGAAGAATCTGTGGAATATAAGACTGAAGAGGTAAATTGAGGCTTCATTCTTGCTGATGCATTATAATTTACAAGCCTTCAGAATAGGGCAAGAATGGAAAATGCCTGTTTCTTCACAGCTAGACTGGCCTTTAATTTCACCTCACCTCTTCTGAGTAGGTGAAGTCTCTTCCAGATTACCTTTACGATGAATAGTTCCTGTTTGCTAGCTCTCTCTCCCTTTTGTTCCTTTCCTCCCTGAGGACATCATGAAACTTGGAACGTGGAGACGTGAGTCTTTCCTCAGCTTCCCATACTGGGATGAAGATTATTTTTAGGATTAATCTGAGTCACAGAGGAGGAGGCAAAGAACCATTTTAATCTCTTCCTTTTCACTGCTTCATAACCTGCTCTATAGCTAAATCATTTTACAAATTTGTCTTTCCCCTCTTCTCTAAAAATGCTTTGCCTTTTATTTTTCCTTTGGAAACAGTATCTGTAAACCTTCCTCAAGAGGCTTCTAAAAGTGGAAGAAATTTTTCTTTGCTAGAATGGACCACAGGCTAAATAAAAGGAGATTGCTATAAGCTACTTTCACGTAAGTAAATCTATTTATTATTACACTGGTTGTTGGGATCTGAGGGGTTATGTGGTGACCCCTCATCCCCTTCTCACTGTCCTCCCAGCCGTACCCCTGACTTAGTCCTTTTTGGGCTTCCATAACAGTATGGACTGTTACCATGAGACTGGGTAATTTATAAAGAAAACAGATTTATCTGGCTCGAGGTTCTGGAGGCTGGGGCGTCTAAGAGGGGACCGCATCTAACAAGGGCCTTCTGGCTGCATCATCCTACAGCAGAAGGCAGAAGGGCAAGAGAGCTCTTGAGAGAGAGAGATTGAATTTGCAGCTTCAAGCCCTTTTATAATTGCCATTAATCAATTCATGAGGGTGGAGCCCTCATGGCCTAAACTCCTCCCATTAGGCCCCACCTCACAACACTATTGCACTGGGGGTTAAGTTTCCAACATGTGCTTTTTGGGGGACATAATGAAATCATAGCAACCCCCTCTGGACTTTCCCTTCTGTCTCCTAGGGTGAGAGTGGAAGGTGTTCCTGTTTTCTGTGGAGAGGTGTGGGCAGAGACTGTGTTTGGCCTTCTTCCTTTGCAGCCGCGTGCTCCAGCACGCCTCATGTTTCACTATTTGACCACATTTCCTTGAGGGATAAGTAAGCATGGAAACAGCGAATGTTACACTTTAAAAAAGATTTCTACCAATTTACATGTTAAACATTGAGGGAAAAAAACAAACAAAGCTCCCCAACTAAGTTACCAAGAAAGTGGGGAGAAAGTTCCCATCTTGCACCAAATGGACACTCAAAGAATATCTGCCGAATGACTTAGGTGCTCACATGGAAGTAATACTCATCGGGTGCCGGCTGGGTGGGAGGGGGTGGTGGGATGAGTAAACTCACAACTGACGGGTGCGGAGCGCACTGTATGGGGGAAGGGCATGCTTGTAGCTCTGGCTTGGGCCATATGTAACCAAAATGTTTGTACCTCCATAATATTCTGAAATTTAAAAAAAAAGTGTGAGAACTTGAGAAAAAAAAAAGAGTATCTGTTGAACGAATTGAATGAATGAAGAGAGATCTGGCTTAGCTTTGCGAAACAATGGTTTAAACAGGCAAGCTTCTGAACAGAGATATTAATAACACCCCTTGTACAGTCAGTTAGCATGTTTAGAGTGCTTCACACACATTATCCCATGTAATCCTTAGACTGACCCTGTGAGGGAGGTGAGGCAGGTGCTATTTATACCATTTCAAAGTTGAGATTAAATGACTTGCCCAGAGTCAAACAACTAGTTAAGTGGCAGAGCTGAGGCCAACACCCAAGTCTGCTGACTGCTGTTGGTGCCAGGATACCAGATGAATTCTTCTGGTTTCAGAGTGGAGCCCGCAAGGATTACTGCTGGGGAACTTGTCTTATTTAAAAAATCTTTCATGGACTGCCTAAAAGTGAGCTCATGTAGAAGTCACTGAACTGAGATGGCCTTAACCTCTCCAGAGTAGTAAACACCAAGCAGATGGACTAAATCGAAGAAAAGATAAATAGAACAAAGATTTGTGAGTGGACAGAATTATGGCAAATGAGTTTTATTCTGTACTGACTTGGGATAATGCATTTAGGATTGTTAGTCTGAAGTCTACTTAAAAGAAGATGAGCTCGGAGCTATGTTCTATTCCAGGAAAGAGAACCATGAGTTATTGTTGACTGTTTCCTAAAGTCATATAACAAGAAAATGCTAGACCTCTTTGCTAAGAACATGGAAAACAGAACTGAAAGCATTATTTTGTCCTCCATTTGACAAAATGGTAATGAAACTATACCTAGAATCATGCGTTTAATTCTCCCTGGAAACTTTAACAAAGGGTCTAGTAGACATACCATGTCATAGAAAGGGCTAACTAAAATAACCACATAGATTTCCAAGAAGAAAGTTCTTTAAAAATAGAATAAGTGGAAATTTGAAGGAAATCCCTCCTCACCTTTCTGAAGTTTATGACAAAGTGGGGAATTACAATATTCATAAACATTTCATTTCAACAAACATTTATTGAGAAACTACTTCATTCAGGCAGTATGCTCAATACTAGAGTTTACAATGAAAAAAACACAGAAGTTCACAATCATTGTTGGAGAATACAAGTCTGGATGAATCATCAGTCCAACTCAGCATTGCTATTCTTGTGTTCTTAATGGACTGGCATCTAGTTTTTGGTGCACAGTCTTTCTGAGCTTGGTTGCTGCACATTGGTTGCCAGAGACCAGTCAACCCTGGTGAACCTGCAATCAAGTTCCTCAAGCTGCAAATCTAAAGGATTGGACCCTTCATACTACCCAGAGCATAAAGTGAAGTTACTACTTATTAATCACCACCTTAATATTTAGTTGTTTACCTGGGTCTAACAGACACTGTCCTTCTCTGTGGTCTCAGCATTTCTGAGCTAGGAAGGTACAGACAGTCCCTGCTTGTGACTGAGTTATGTTCTCAAAAGTTGATTTCTAATTTGGTTGTTTGAAACTGAAAAAGCATTTTCCCCAGAGAAACAAAGTTATAAATATTGGTGAGGTTCTCAGGCCGGCTCTTAGAAGGCCATGTGGCCCATATGCAGCTCAACTATGAGACTACAGAACTGTGACCTACAACTTCGTTTCTATGGGAAAATGTGCCCCAGCGGCAGAACAGTCTTCCTTCCTCCCCCACTTCCTAGGCTGTGAGCAATGAAGCCTGTATGTCCACTGCAGGAAGGCAGCGCCTGAGCGCCGGCGGCTGGCTTTGAGAGTGACCCTTTTCCACAGGAGCAGAGATTGTCTGTCACTTCTCCTCCCCAGCTCTGGCAGTGGGGGCAGATGGGAGTCTTTCCCTGAACCACCTTCTTCAGGGCTATTGGGACTCCTTTTAGAGGGTAGGGTTCTAGCAAGACTGGCTACTTAATTTCTGGGGCACCTTGTTCAAAAAGTACAAAAAAAATACTGCTAAAAGCAGTAAAATATAAAGCTTTCCCCCTTGCTTCTGCAGTCTCTCTCTTGTTACAGTGTTTTCAGTTTGTGATTTAATGTCATTCTAAGTAAATAAAAAGTTAAATTTAAATTATTAGCATGGCTTTTACAACTAATTTTCATATTGTGCAAAGCCAATTTTATTTTATTTTATCTATTTATTTATTTTTGAGACAGAGTCTCACTCTGTTGCTCGGGCTAGAGTGCCATGGTGTCAGCCTAGCTCACAGCCACCTCAAACTCTTGGGCTCAAGCGATCCTACTGCCTCAGCCTCCCGAGTAGCTGGGACTACAGGCACATGCCACCATGCCCGGCTAATTTTTATATATATATATATATATGTGTGTGTATTTAGTTGTCCAGATCATTTCTTTCTATTTTTTTGGTAGAGATGGGGTCTCGCTCTTGCTCAGGCTAGTCTTGAACTCTTGACCTTGAGCAATCCGCCTCGGCCTCCCAGAGTGCTAGGATTACAGGTGTGAGCCACCGCGCCCGGCCTAATTATTGGTTTTATAAAATTATCCCAGTAGGTATTTCCCAGTACATTTAAGAGTTTAATTACATAACCATTATTCAAAAACTATGTAGTTTCATGTTTCAGAAATTGATTTTATTACCAGGAAAGCCAAGTTTTGTCTAAAAAATTTAAGTAATTTTTTTTACAGCTTTTCTATGAAATCTCATTTATCATAGCCTGAGAAAAAGATATGTTTATAAAGTGTTTATCTGAAACAGCCACTTGATAGGAACGTGATAAACAATAGCTATTGCCATCCTCCTGACAGACAAGCTCTTGCTGCCTCATCCAGTTAACTGTGAGATCCCTGGTTTCCATTTGCAGGTAGTCTCCCACTTCGAAAAAGCGTTCGCATGATCTGTCTCTCATCAAACTTTACCTACAGTTTTGAGGAGTTTTGACTGAAAACATTCTATCCATAATCTCTAACTATAGCCAATCCTCATTATTCACAAATTCTGTGTTTGCAAATTTGCCTGTTGCTGAAATTTATTTGCAACCCCAAAATCAATACTTACGCTTTTGCGTAAGGTGGCAAAACCTTGAACATATATAGGGTGGCAAAATATTTGAGTCACCCTACACACACATTGTCAGCTGAGATTGAACAAGTTGACATTGTGCCTTGTCTCAACTCTCATACTGTAAGCAAGTGTCCTTTCCGTGGTCTATTTAGTGTCATGTTTTTCACTTTTTCTTTTTTTAGAGATGGGGGTCTTGCTATATTGTTCAGGCTGAACTTAAACTCATAGGCTCAAGTGACCCCACCTTAGTCTCCTGAGTAGCTGGGACTACAGGTGTGTCCCACCCTGCCAGCCATCACATATTTTGCTTTTTGTTGGTGATTTTGCTGTTTAAAGTGCCCTCAAATGTATTGCTAAAGTACTGTCTGGAGTTCCTGAGCACAAGAAAGCTGTGATGTGCCTTACAGAGAAAATACACGTATTAGATAAGCTTCCTTCAGGCATGAGTTATAGGTTGTGAGTTCAATGTTAATGAATCAATAATAACTATTAAATAAGGTGTTTTCAAACAGAAACACACATAAAACACAGTTATGTATTCACTGGTTGATGAAAATGTTGTGACCAAAGGTTCACAGATTATGGTGGCTTTATAGAATGTAAGTATCACCAATAATGAGAATCCACTGTAAGAATGAACTGTACTTAGTGATGAATTTCTTCAGTCCAAAGTTGTTTTGTTTACAAATCAAGTTACAATGTGTTCTTCTAGAAACCATGTCTGGGAAAGTAGTCATTTTAAATTAAGAGTATAAACACAGACACAAAGAAGCTTCAAGTTGGAGACTACGGAAGTTATCACCTCCCTCTAGGCCCCTCCTTTCTTCAGCAGTTCTTTTTATAGCATCCGTGACAGGTGGCCATTGTTTTCTGATTGAATGCTTTCCAGTGATGCACAGCTCATTTCACCAGGAAGTCCTGACCACCATGCCTCAGTTCCAATATCCAAAACAGTCCTTTCCTATGCTGTGCCAAAATCTTCCTCTCTGTAATAGTCCTCCTGATGATTTTAGATCTGAACTCCAGAGCAACACGGAATAAAGCTATTCTTTCCTCTGCACAACAACCCTTTAGCAAATCTCTCTTCTACAGGTTAAGCAAACCCAATTCTCACATCTTTTCTTTAAAGAACATGATTTCTGCGCCCTTCCTCGATGTCTCCTAAGGAATTCTAATTCGTTAATGTGTGGTAGCTTTTTTCACGTGGTATTCTATATTTGAACACCTGAGCTGAATAGCACAGGTCTGGTACCCCCTGTGACTTGGACACTGTTTTCTATTAACACATTCTGTTACATTCGGCACATTTTTTTTTTTTTTGTGGCTGCTCACACTGCATGAATATCCATAACTTATTGTCATATTATCAGGTCAAGCCAAGTCTCCCAAATCCTGGCCCTTTACAAATGTTTTTTCCTGAACAAAGATACTGTATTTATATATTTATTGCAGCCAAATGTCATCTTTTTACAAAGAGTCATTACAACCCACGGAGGCAATTTTGAATAATTATTCTGTAATCTATCACTCTCTGATCCATGTTTTGTATCTTCCTTAAATTTAATCAGTATCTTAAACATAATAAAAATATTACTCAGGACTGGACAAAGGGGGAACAATCTGTATTGCTTTTCTTGAGAACTCTCTTAAGGTTATTATCATGCACTCTTTGAATCAACTTTTCTCTGCAATAATCTAAACCCACATTTCTCCATCTTATCCACCAAGGTGTCTTGCCTTCCTGAAATGACCAACATCCTGGTATAGTCACATTCCTATCAAGAAAGGAAGTGGCATTTCTTTGTAATGACTTACTTGGAAAGAATCCATAATGACCCGTTACGTTTTCCCTAACACACTGTATTCAATGATTTATATAAGAAATTTTCCAGGGATTGGTAATAAGCTTAGTAGTCTATATTGCTAAAATATGTTTCCCTCCATTTTGAAAATCATGGTATTAGGCAGTTTATCTTCATAGGGCAGTCTAATTGGAAAAAGATAAAACAAGTAGCCTAAAGGGAGAATTTAAACTCAAAGAGGTGAAGTGGGAGCAAATGAGCGACAAGAACTTAGCCCTTAGTCATCCAAGCATTCACCAAGTCCATGTTACTCTGCCCCAAGAACATTTCCTGTATTATTCATCTCCTTTCCTCACCCACTGGAGATGCAACAAACACCTAAATACATTTTCCCTTTCTCTCATGAGCCAGACTTTGGTTTGGCTTTTCTATCACTTGTGACAGAAAGAATTCTGACTTAGGAAAGGGAGGCTCCTTAAAGGACATCAGAGTATTGTTACCAGAATAGTCAGTTGGATGTAGGGCAGAAAAACAATGGATTCTCCTACCCTTTGCAGGTCTCCAATCTTTTCTTGCTTATCTAATCTACCCTTCCTATTAATGCTAATGTTGTATTCTAAAATACTAGTTGTATCCTCTAAATTCCTTTCCTACTGCCTTTAGCATAAAATCCTAAAGTTTTGGCATTGCAATCAAGGCCTTCTCAATCTGGTGCTAACTTGTCTTCATTTTCCCAGGCCTGTCAGACTTCTCCCATCTTCCAAAGCGTATCCTGCATGCTCATGCCTTTGTACATTCTGCTTTTTCATCTGGGAATGTCTTTTTCCAGATTCTACCTGATGGAATCACACCCAGCTCAAATACTTTCTCTTCCAGTTGAATCTTTCCTGATGTGCCCAGTCCTCATCAATTGTTCCTTCCATTACAGTCCAACAAGAGCAGGTAATTTGCGCCTCTACTTAGGAAGCATTCATCTCATGCTGTACTTGCCTTTTCTCACCTGCATTCCTCCACCACAGGAGTGGCTTTCAAACTCTTTTAGCAATAGCATGGCTCATAGTAATAATAAGCAGTAAATAGAAATACAGTAAATTTTACGTTGTGATCCAGTAGACACATTTATATAATCCTTGTATTTCATTAATTTTAAGAAGTACTTCCTCCATTTTAATATCTTTGAAATCAGGATGCAGCAATGAGGTATTATATTTTGATAGGATTTATGCTTTCTTAATAGTACATAAAATTATGACATGTCTCATAATTGATGACATTTTAGATTTGTTGAAATGTGGTACATAACCAAAAGTTTCATAAAACAATGTTTACGCTTTATCGTGGGTGATGCTCTGTTATTTAGTTTTATGCTCTATTTCTTTTTTTTTTTTTTTTTTTTGAGACAGAGTCTCAACTCTGTTGCCTGGGCTAGAGTGCCGTGGTATTAGCCTAGTTCACAGCAACCTCAAACTCCTGGGCTCAAGCGATCCTCCTGCCTCAGCCTCCTGAGTAGCTGGGACTACAGGCACATGCCACCATGCCCGGCTAATTTTTCTATATATTTTTAATTGTCCAGCTAATTTCTTTCTATTTTTAGTAGAGACAGGGTCTCGCTCTTGCTCAGGCTGGTCTGGAACTCCCAAGCTCAAGCAATCCTCCGGCCTTGTCCTCCCAGAGTGCTAGGATTGCAGGCGTGAGCCACCGCAGGCCCGCACCTGGCCAGATGATGTTTTAAATACAGAAAACATAAAACATTCAAGCTCATCCCAACCACTTAACTTCAAGTTACTAGGTGATCCGTGAAGTGGTCTTTGCCTCACTCTTGAAGACGTGCATAATAACGGATAAGGGGTTTCTGTCTGGTTCTCACTGGGATGGTGATTTGAAAAAATATGCTGACCACTCTCTAATTTCACACTTACTTAAATTTCACATAAACACTGCAAAGCCTCCTTGGACTCAATAAGCCATAATAAGTAACGTTAAGTTTGCTTTTAGCCACGAAGTAGGCCCAAGAAGTCACCAATTTACCTTTCCTACATACATCCCTTCCCAAATTCAGTCACGTTGGCCTAGTCCCAGTTGCTGCAACAAGCCTGGTACTCTCCCCGCCCCCTCCCCCTGTCCCCACCCGGTTGTATGGGCTCCTCTGGGATCTCGCTGAAAGGCCACCTATGGCGACCTCTCCTAAAAGCCTTCCTCCATACCCTCTGGCAGAATTAATGACCTTAGCACTTGGCCTCTAACGCGTTTGCCTGGCACTTCGGCTGTCGCCTTCCAGCCGATCCCTCTTGAGGTCCAGCCTTCCTGGGGGGAAGGCCCATATTCCTATCGGCTTGCCTAGTGCCTTGCACGTAGTAGGTGCTTAGTAAACGCTCGCGCGGGGTTTGGTCAATTTGTGCCCTAGTGCTGGGGCAGGTAGTAGAGCAGAGAGGGCCCAGTCTGTCCTCCTCCCCGCCGGCCCACAGGAAATAGCCCACCAGAGGCGGCGGACGAACCCGCGCGCCTCTCCGGCCACCCCCGCGGCGCGCGGAGCCCAGTCACGGGCATTGGAAATTCCGGCGCGTGCAGACGCGCGGGGCTGGCGGGGGCGGGGGAACCCGTGGAGTGAGCTTGTGACGCGAGGGGGCGTGGCCGCACGAGGCCCCGCCCCCTCTTCCTCGCCCTCTCTCGCGGGTCGGGGTTACATGGCGGCGACTGCGGCAAAGCGAGAGCCTCGGAGACGCCGCTGCCGCCAGCACAGACGGAGACCTAAGCCGACAGTGGGGACTGTCCGCGGGCCCCGCACTCCCTCGATGAGTCGAAGAAGTCCCGTGAGTGTGTGTGTGCGTGTGCGGGGCGCGCCGGCGGGGCGGCTCGGGAGGGCGCCGCGGCGGGCCCGGCGGCGGCGGAGCCGGCTCCCTCCTCCATTGTGTGTGACCCTCCGGCGGCTGCCGCTCAACAAAGGCTCTTTTGTTCCGTCTCCCGCCCGCCCTTTGCCCGCCTGCCGGCCCGCCTGCTCGGGCCTGGCCGTCGCGTCCCTGCGCTGGCCGGCGGGCTGCGGACCGGGGTCCCCGCGTGGGGCTGGCGGAGCGGTCGGCGCGCCCCTCCCACCCGGCACGCCCCTCGCCGGTCTCCGAGCCGGGCCGCGCCCGCTCCGGCGGCCCGCAAGCCGGCTGCCGCACCGCCGCCTGCGCCCGGTTCCGCGGGTTCGAAGCCCAGCCGGGCTGGAAGGCCGGCTGGCCGGCCGGCGGGCGAGGGGCGGTGGCCCGGGTAGCATGAGGTGGCGCGGAGTCTCGCCTTCCTGGCACGCTGCTTTACGAAATGCTCCCGCGTCTCCTCCCCCCATCCCACACGGGTGACTCTGCCTCAGCTGACTCCGGCCGGGCAGTCTCCAGTGGCGTAGCGCGCACCGCTCACCCCACTCGTCAGAGAGCCCTGAAGTCCGCCCAAGTTTTGAGTCTAGACATAAATGAGGTACTGAAAACTCGTCTGAGACGGAATGTCTAACCCCCTCCTGCCTTTCCTTAGCTTTTTTCGGGACGTTAAGTGGAGGTCTGTAAAAGTACCCAAATGAAAACTTTGTCAGTTCACTGAAAAGGGCGTTCTCACTTTGCTGTGCATTTTAATCTGACTTGTGAGTTGTGTTGGGGTAGAGGTGTTTTGGCTGCCTTTTGCTCCTTGGTTAGTGTAGGACTCAGCTGGTTCAGGTGTTAGTAGGGGAGCTCGGTGCAGTAGTAGGAGCTTTTTGATTCTTTTCTTGTTTTATTTTTTCCTTTGCTTGCTCACTGGAAAAGGTCCAGTGAAGGGAACTGGTGAGTTGGAATTGGAAGCCTGCTGTATTAGCAGCATAATTCCTTTTCATTGCTAAAAATGCCCTTAAGTTAGTCTCAATGTCAACTTTTTAAAGGATACAGGTGATTTGTCAAGGGGAAAACTTAACACGCCATAAAATGAGGCTCACAGCTTCAGAGTAATTTTCTGATCACCGATTCTTCTAGCCTTCTAACTCTTACCTTCTAAGAGTTCTTATTGGGCATATTCTTTCTCTTTAACGTTGGGAAACTGAGATGGAAAGAATGATCTGACTACAAGAATGTAGGGTCCAAACAGGGCCTGGCCTTGAAATGAAACTGCCTGCTTCTAGAGTTTCTTCTTAGCAATGTCAGATTTTAATGTTTGAAAAATAGTTTTGAATTGGGTGGAAGAAACTTTAGGTGTCTTTAGCCAGTAGTTGTTCAAACATGTTTATGAAGTGCTTGTGATGTGCCAAGGAGTGTAAAGTCTTTTCACATATATGTTACATCATTTAATAAGAATTGCCTTGTTAAACTTGTAAAACTACTTATTCAGTAATCCTAAATTCAGTGATTGCAGTCATGTAGGAAATATGCTAGATTTGAGCAGGATATGTTTTATTACCTAGATATTACTGTTCAGGAGAAAACTCTGGAAAATGGAGAATTGTAAAAAAAAAAAAAAAAAGAAAAACTTTGTGTATGAGGATATTTTGGAGTTCAGTTATTTGCAGAAGAGGATTAAAAATAGTCTGGCTACTGTTTGTGATTAAACAAGACTCTAGAGAAGAGTGATTTGAAGATCAGTTAATTTTACCATAGAAAAAGCACACTTTCTAATGGCAAGTGTTAGCACTGAAAGCGTTGCCGCGTTTTACATAAGTTCATTTAAGCATCGTGAGAATCATAACTGACAAAATAGAAAGGTTTGCTGACTCAGGGTACTTTGCTGAGGGGATGGGGTCGGGTAGGAGGAAGCTTAGAAGTGCTGCTGCAAGTTTTGAGTTAGGTGATGACTCATCCTGCCCACGGATTGCTACGTGGCTTTTTTTTTTTATACACTGTATTTTTTTTAAATGATAGGCTAAAATGTTTCTGTCCACGTTATAATTTTCCCCTCTTTTCTCTGAAGAACAACAGCAGTTTCTTTAAAAAACGTAGTGGCTTCTTAAATTGCGTTTTAGAAGCTATATGCCCTACAGGTGGACTTGTGTAACATTTGTTGAAAGGTAAAATCAATTGCTGGTCGGTTGCTGAAATTAAATGTTTGGTAACTAGCAGTTTTTTGGCTACTATTGAAAGAGATTTAGGTTATTTAAAAAGGGCAGTTCTTTTATGGTGATGGCAGAAATTGACCTTATGTTTTTATTGGTTATGTAAAGTTGTCTTTATAACATTTAGAAATTATTGGTTTAAATAAGTTTTGTGACAGTACCAACAGTTTAATATTTAATTAGATATAGCTCTGAACATGAACATTCCACTCTGATTATGTATAGTACTTCCTGGTGATCTGTATGAATTTTCTGTTTTAATAAGGACAACTTGAAATAAGTGTTGTTATAAGCACTGTTTTTCATCAAATTTTTTAAAGATCAACTGAATGTAGAGTTCCACATATATTACTTTAAATTGAACCTGGTAATAAGATAGATATTTTGAATTATTTTAAAACAGCCAACATTTAGCAAGTTGGCTTAAAATAAGATTGAGGGGGGAAAAGATTGAGAATGGCAATTTGTTTTAAAAGTGAGGCGGGGGGAAAACCCTTCCCATCCCCATCCTCCAGTTTTTCTATGTATATTGTTTGTTTTTTCAGACCCCCACCCCCCATGCACACACATGCACCTTTTTTTAAAAAAAAATTTGAGGTCTCAGTCTGTGGCCCAGGCTGGAGTGCAGTGGCAGGATCATAGCTCACTGCTGCCTTGAACTCCTGAGCTCAGGCATTCCTCAGGTCTCAGCCTCCCGAGTAGCTGGGATTACCGGCTCCAGCCTCAGAGATTTATTCGAAGAGTTTTGTGGGCAGTAAAGGGTATTGGTAATGTGAATTAAATCTTTGGAGATATTTTAGAAGAGTATTGTATGATTTATATTAGAGGAATTTTAATAAAATTTAATCCAAACTTTAAAAATATTTCCTTCTAAAGGAAAAAAAACAAATATAAAAGTATGGAAGATTTTCAAAGCATCACATTACTTAGGTTTAACATGTATTTCCAGTGTTAATTGTTTTAGAATATAGGTAATTACCTGTTGTGCATAGTTCAGAATTTAAAAACCAACTAGATATCTTAGCCTGTCTTCTTTCTCCAAGGTATTGCTTTATGAAATGCTGAGCCTTCTCACCACTGATATCCATCCAGTTCCTTGTTTGCATTGCCCATTTGAACCTTGTGTTACTCTAAGGCCTCTGTTAGAAGATGCCTCTAAAGTAAATTCTCTGTGGCATTGTTGGCTGCCCTCGTCAGCACCTTCTGCCCTTTTTGTGGGCTGTTACATTACTACAACCTCCCTGTGGTATGAGAATTTTGCTCAGTTTTTTACTGAGCAAAGTTTTGAAACTTTACAAAAACAATAATGTTACATCAGTTAATGGCTTTTTCCAGGGAGTTGTTTTCATGTGGAGCTGATGCTTTTAAGTTAACTGGTGTGGGCTGACTCCAGCATTGGTTTTTCCCCTGCATGTAAAATATAGTGTGCCCCTCTGATAGAGGGTTAAAAGGTTTGTCTTTCATATATACCAGCCTTCTAAATCCATTTCTAAACAGTTATACAGCGATGAGATGTTTATGTAGCAAATCACATTTTCTCATTGATTTTCATTTAAATTTGTTTTTTTGTTTTTGGGTTTTTTTTTCCCCCCCCAGAAAAAAGCAGTATCACAAAAATTGTTAGAATTCTAGCCTTTTCTTCATGGAAGTCTGCCTCTGCAGAGTGGAAATCTATGTGCATTTAATTCTGTACAGCCGTAGCGTTTGAGAGATGTCATGGACATTATCTTACCGCAGGTACATCATTTGGCAGTTAAGGAAACCAAGGCCCTGGGGAGATCTAAGACCTCGGTACTGAAAGTGTGATTCCTGGACCAACAGTATTAGTAGTATCATCTGGAACTTGTTAGAGGTGCAGAATCTTGACCTTATTTCAGACCTGCGGAATTAGAATTTACATTTTAACAAGATTCTCAGGTGATTCAAATGCACGTTCAGTCCAGGAAGCATTGCTAAGTGATGCATGTATGTTTGCTCAGCTGGTTAGTGACTGATTTGGAAAACCCAAGTTTTCTGATTTGCTCTTTTCCACTGACCCTTCTGAAAAAAGTCACATGGAAAATCGAGGATCTAATCACTGTCCAGTAGAACCTTCTGTGATGATGGACGTGTTCTATTTTATGCTGTCCAATGAAGTAGCCACTAGCCATGTGTGACTATTCAGTACTTGACAAGTGACTAGGGCACCTGAGGAATTTTTAATATTAATTTATATTTAAATAGCTATATGTAGATAGTGGTTACCATATTGGACAGCACAGATCTTGATGATCTTTGCCCACACTACATTTAAAATCTTTTATTGCTGGGCGTGGTGGCTCATGCCTGTAATTCTAGCACTCTGGGAGGCCGAGGCGGGCGGATCGTTCTGAGTTCAGGAGTTCGAGACCAGCCTGAGCAAGAGCAAGACCCCCGTCTCTACCAAAAATAGAAAGAAATTAATTGGACAGCTAAAAATATATATAGAAAAAATTAGCCGGGCATGGTGGCGCATGCCTGTAGTCCCAGCTACTCGGGAGGCTGAGACAGTAGGATTGCTTGAGCCCAGGAGTTTGAGGTTGCTGTGAGCTAGGCTGACGCCACGGCACTTGCCCCAGGCAAGAGAGTGAGACTATGTCTCATAAAAAAAAAAAAAATCATTTATTTATTTTGAGACATGGTCTCACTGTTGCCTATACTAGAGCAGTGACGTCATCAAGTTCACTGCAGCCTCTGACTCCTGGGCTCAAACAATCCTCCTGCCTCAGCCTCCTCAGAAGCCGGGACTACAGACTCACACCACCATGCTAAGCTAATTTTTTTTTTGTCTTTTGTAGAGGGGTCTTGCTGTTGCTCAGGCTGGTCTGGGCTCAAGCGATCCTCCTACCTTGGCCTCCCAAAGTGCTAGGGTTGCAGGTGTGAGCCACCGCACCTGGCCTAAATTTAAAATCTTAACCTGTAATTTAGTGACTCAGTAGACTTATAATTTTACCCTCTTCATGTACAAATTGGAGAGATGGTAGGTTTTTGACTCATGATTTTCAAATATGCTCAGCTATTAGTATTTTTTATAAAAAGTGCTGATTTTCTAATTGATACATCCATGTTCAATAAAGTAGATAATCTAAGTTGTAAGAATATCCATTTCTTCCTGTTTGTCTCAATAAGGGTATTTTCACTTGGATTTTTGAAAAGTGGCTGTGAAATAAGTTTTCCTTAATTATCTTGTGGATAACGTTGAAAGGATAGTTTTTGCCTCTGGCCTAGTACCTCTAGGCTTGTTGGCACTTGTTGATAGCTTCCAGATTGATTTGCTGTGTTATTTCCAGGTGCAGAAACTTAATGGTTCTTATCCTCCCACCTTATACAGTGAGAAGATTCTAATCCTAGAGTCTGATGAGCTGTGTCCAATTCCTGGCATTTATTATATGTGTGATTTCATGAAGTTGCTTTACCTCTTGGAGCATCAGTGCTCTTGTTTGTAAAAGAAGACTTACAAGGTTGTGGGTAACAGTAACAGAAATAATTTGTCACTTAGAAAATGTCTGGCACATAGTAGATACGCAGTAGATACAAGTTACCTTGACTCCCTGCTTGGATTTTATAGCCTTTTGTAATTTAGTCTTATGCTTAAGATTCCAACTAGGCTTAATACATACTCTGATTTTATAATAAATATTGTTGGTGTCTACCAGTTACTGTAATTTCATGCCTTGCTTCATCCATGTTGTTTTCTGTGTAGAGTCCTCCCCTTGTGCTCTGGATTCCTTCTCTTGACTTCTTAAGAACCTCTTTTTTTGCCCGTATCATGAATTTTTCCCTTTCTTGATCATCTTAGGATATATATGTGCTCTAGAGCTGTGCTATCTAATATGGTAGCTACTAGCCACATGTGGCTGTTTACATAAAAATTAATTTTTAAAAAATTGAGTTACTCATTTTTTCAGTTATTCAGTAACCACATGCGGCTAATGGCTATCATACTGGGCAGTGCAGATACAGACCATCAATATCATCACAGAAAGCACTGCTCCTCTCAGTGAGGCTTCCTTCTTTTTAAACCCTCCCCTTATTCCAGAATTTTGTCCTCTAGCTACAGCTTCATTTCTGGTTCTCTTCCAAGCAGATTTTCGAGAGTTGTCTGTGTGTGCTCTCTCCACTTCCTTTGCTTTCAGCCTATTCCAGACTGGCTTTCATCACCATCTTGCCACTGAAACTGCTCTAGTTAAGGTTACAAGTGGTTTCCATTTACTGAATCCATCTTACAGGATCTTGTAGCAGCATTCGATATAGTTGACCACTGTTTTCTGCCTATTCACCTGCTTCTCTTAGTTTACGAGGCCAGTGTTCTTGTTTTCCTCCTACCTCACACCTTGTGATACTTTTTTTTTTTTTTTTGATGGGCTTCTCTCTTCTGTCTGCCTCTAAGTATTGGCATATCCCAGGATTTATTCCTGACCTTTTTTTCCCCTACTACTTTTTCTAACTTCTTTTCCGGTAGTCTCATTCAACTCATTGTTTTAAACACCATCTATGTGTGGATAATTCCCAAATTCATGTTTCTGGTTTACACTTCTTGCCTGAGTTCCAGACACATCATCCAACAATCTTCATAACATTACCTCTTAGTTAACTAATAGGCAATTGTCTAAATAGACCTAATGTTCCAAAATAGAACTCTTTCTCCTGTATGTTCTTCTCCCAGTCTTCCCTATCTCAGCAAATGGCACCTAGGAGTTATCCTTGAATCCTGTCTTTCCCTTATTCCCATAGTTAATCCATCATCAAGTTCTCTTGGTCTCTAAAATGTCATTTGAATCTGTCTATTCAATGATCTGTTTTACATCTTTGTTTCTACCACCCCAGTCTCAGCCACTATCATTTCACCTAACCTGCTGAAATAGCCCTTCACTGGTTTTTACTTTCACTCAGCTACTTTTTCAGTCCATTCTCCTCCCAGTAGCTAGAATCATCTGTCAAAAATGAAAATGAAATCATGTTGATTGCCTGTTTAAAATCCTTTCATAGTTTTCCTATGTTCTCATAGCAACTATGTTGCTCTCTGTTGTGAAATTCAGAGTCCTGCCTCGTGTGTTCCTATATCATCTTCACCTCAGTTTCCACTCCTTTTCCTCTGGATGCTGTGGCTATATCTTTTCTTTTCCTCCAAAATACCAAATTCTGTCCTGCCTTAGGTTATTGTATTTGTTGTTGCCTCTGTTGGGAATGCTCTTCTCCCATCTTTTAGCAATGCTGGTACCTTCTCATCATTCAGATTTCAGCTCCTCAGATGGCCATTTCCCAGTTACCCAGTCATAGCACGTGGCCAAATCCGAAGTTATGTTTATTGGTCTTTCCTCTGTAGAATGCAAGCTCTTTGGAAGCAGAAGAACCTTGTCTGTCTTATTCTTCACTATATCATCAAACATTGCCTGGTACATGCTAAGTGCTCAGTAAATTTTTGTGGACTATATGAAATGTTTGATTCCTTTAAACTTCTAAAGGGAAAAACTATGTTAAAAATTGCATTGTACTCAATGTAACACGTAATTCTGGACTGGGTCCTTTACCTCTCAAGTGCATTATTGGGACAATTGCAGGAACTTAAATGGGGTTTGACTCTTAGATGGTAGTATTCTACCATTGTTAATTTCCTGATTTTCATGATTGTATTTTGGCTATGCAGAAGAAGGTCCTTGTCTATAGGAAATACACTCTAAAAGGGTTGGGAGTGGAGGGAGATGTGTATTGTACCTGCCAATTTAAAAAGTTACATTGTTAATTGAGAGATGATCATGGACTTTGGTTTACAAATATGGTTCAAATCCTGGCTTTCTCATTGATGTGTGATCTTGAATGTATTATTTAAATTTTCTAAAGTAGAGATCATAATACCCATTTTGCAGTGTTGGGAGGATTTAGTATAAGAGCATATGCCCAGCACAATGCTTCACACATAATACATTCTCAATAAAAGCTTGCTTATATTCTTTTGAAATTCAGATATTAAATTCTCTTACGTTCATTGCTGTGTCTTTATAATATGAACAAATACTTTTTTTATTAATTGCTTTTGTAGTAGTTGACAATGTGGGACAAATATGCACCCAATGTGTTGTTTAAATCCTCGAATTAAAACTCTTGGGCCATATTCCATAGTATAATTTTTTAATATCTTAAAACTTTATATTTTAAAATAGAGCCCCTTGAGGTTATTTCATTAGAATTAATTTATCTCAAAATATGCCATGATTAATTTCTAATTCCTTTGGAATTGTCAATGAATCTATGGTATCTAAATGTCAATATATTAGTTTTGTATTATTGATATAAAAGTTCACAAAAACTGCCTTGCAAAATAAATCATGACTTATGATTGATGATTTATTTTATTTTCTCTCTCCTTCGCTTTATTCTCCATCAGTGGGCATGTTATTAAGTAAAGATAATGACTGGAAAGGGAGAAGGTATTCAAAGATGAACCATGAGCCTTTCATTAGTTATCACAGTCTATTTTAAATAATATAAAGTACTCCACAAATAATGTTAACCTTGAAATTGCATACTTCTATTTACCCCATTCCAGCACTTTAATCTTAATTGTTTTATATTTCTACATATACTATAAACTCACAATTGTTACTATTTTTGCTTTAAACAATCAATAGTCTTTTAAAGACATTTAAATGTGTGGATAAATTTTTTAATAGGCTTTTTATATTTTCTAGATATTTACCTTTTCTGGGCTTTTTGTTGATTTCTGTAGATCTGGGGTTACATTTGGTGTCATTTTTCTTCAGCCTGAAGAACTTCTTTTATCATTAGTATAGTGATAAGTAAAAAAAAAAAAAAAAACCCCACTTTTAGCATTTTTTGTAGTAGAAGTCTGCTAGAGACAAATTCTTCCTACTTTTTTCTCTTTGAAAATGTCTTTATTTCATCTTTGTTTTTGAAAGATACTTCCCTTGGATATAGAATTCCGAGTTGATAATTTTGTTTTTTCTTTTGGCACTTGAAAAAGATTCTGTTGTCTTCCGATTTTCATTGTCTAGTGATAAATCAGCCATCATTCTTATTGTTCTTCCCAGTATACACTTGGACTCTTTTCCTTGGTTGCTTGTTCCTCCTTTCCTTCCCAATAGGTATGGGTTTCTTTGTATTTGTCCTGCTTGGAGTTCATTAAGTTTCTGGATCTGTGGGTTGGTGTCTTTTTATCCATTTTGGAAAATGTTCCGTCCCATTATCTCTTCTTATACTTCTACCCTGTTAGTTTTCTGAACCTTGGCACGCACTCTGCTTTTCAGCCTAGCTCCCAGCTTTTCAGACTGTTGGGAAGTTTTCTTTGCTCTCCAGTCTCTCCCAAGATTTTCCTTATCTTGTGTTTTTGCACTAATCTTTGACCCAGCCTTAGAAAGAATACTGTCTTATATTCTGTGAAGACTCAAAATGCCTCGGAGGTGTTTATCTCATGCTTCTTGTCCTGCCTTCCTCCTTCAGAGGGTAGCTGCCTCCGACCAGACTGGTGGAGGACTGTTGCTTTAGGGCATTCTCAGCTTTTCCGCCTTGCTCTTAGACTTTTGCACTCTGTGAAGTCCCACAGGGAAGAGTTGGCAGGTGGGGCTTGTGCCAGGGCCTCTTCTGAATTCTAATTTGTTACACAAGTCTACTTTCTGCCATTAAAGGTTCGTTATAAGTTTAGCTGGTTTCTCCTTGATCTTGTCAGTGGAAAATTCCTTGTTTTTCTGCCACTTTGCCAGGAATGAGATTAGCCATGGTTTTGTCTCTTCTGAAGGGCTTGATGTTTTCTGGAATTTAACTTATTTAGATGCCTTTGCCTCCTTAGCTCTCTGATGGATTTTTTAAATACTTTTATGTTTTGTAGTTGTCCCATCTTGTTTTGGTTTATAGGGTGAGCATATTAGTGATTTGCAATTTCTGTATTCTAATCAGAGGTGGAAATCCTGATCCTCTTATTAAAATTTAAAAATTTGAGAGCTGGAGGAGACCATAGAAATCATGTATTTTAGCCACCTTCTTTGACTAGTTTGGTCTGTGAAGTTTTGATATTCCAATATGGATAACTTACGGTAAATAGCAAGTAGAGGTGAGCAACAAAATAAATACAGCGGCATGTATTTTATAATGGCTTTTTAAATGGTCAAAGGCAAATGAACGCCCCCTTTGTTAAAATGTATTTAGGCAAAGGTTTAGACAATTTAAGAACAGAAGTCGGTAGTAGAAGAGGAATGTTTTGTTTTGTTTTTAAATTGGATACTTTGTTAGAAGCCATGTAATGATCGATTGCCTTTGACTTTGAAAGTTTGTCTCTGTCGCTAAGCATAGTTACTGATACTAGGCAAAGCCTGTTAGGCATTGGTGTTTTAGTTTTAACATTCCGTGTCTTCCCAGGTTCCTTTATTCACTGATACTAGTTCATGCTACCGGCCTGCTTGAGGTCCACATCCTGAAAGAGGTCCCTGATATCTTAGGGCCACCTTACATTAGGAGAAAGGGCTCTGTCAAGAATGCGTATGAGAAGCTAAGCTGTAGCACTTGGCCTTCTCAGACTTAGAAACTTAGTAGCTTTGATGAGAGTTTGAGACATGATCTCAGGGAAGGGTGAATTTGCTATACAATACAACACCTCTCTTTGCCGGGGTCAGGAGACAGTGTTAGGTGAATAGAAGAAGAGCTCAACCTTTTCCTTCTCTCCAAAAGCAACTGGGTTTTTGGCCAAGAAGATGTGAGGATGGCTGGATTTCCATTAACTCAAATTATTCACTTGACTCTGAAGAAGAGCAAAATAGGCAAGAACCTTTGAGGAAGGGGGAGGGGGAGTTTTGTCAGTGAGTGTAAATAGGCCAGATGACCCATATCTGCATTTAACCTGAGAGGCAGCAGAGTGGAAGGTGGAAGAGAAAACCAGAAAAGTAACCCTTATATTTAAGGTCCTTATCTCAGACTTACTTTGCACAACCAGACGTCCTTTCTGACATAGGCCAAGTCGTTCCTGGATAAAAAGAAAAAGAAAATTCCATTTCTATAGAATGGAAGATAGGACAGAGTGAAGCTGTTTGTTTATTTATTTATTTATTAACAGAGATAGGGTCTTGCTCTGTCACTCAGGCTGGAACTCCTGGGCTCAAGGGATCCTTCTGCCTCACCCTCCTGAGTAGCTGGGATTACAGGTGCAAGCCACTATGCTCAGCTAATTAAAAAAATTTTGTGTGCGTCTGGAGATGGGGTCTTGCTTTGTTGTCCAGGCTGGTCTTGAACTCCTGGCCTCAAGTGATCCTCCCATCTCAGCCTCACAAAATGCTGGGATTACAGGCATGAGCAACTGTGCCCAGCCAGTTACTTTTTTCTTTCTTTTGCATTTTATAGCTTTATACACTTAGGCTTGACTCACAGTACCTGTATTTCTTTTGGCGTGAGGGGATAGACCAGGTGACAGAGAACTGGGGTAATTTAGAGAAGAATGTTTGAGGAGACAGCTATGGCTAACGAAGTTTCAGTTTATGACTGCCTTATAAACTTAGGAAGCTAGTACCCAGCCTGGACATTATAGAGAGCTTTTACTTCCATGTTACGGTTGATGACTGAAAGAAGACCACAGGTAAAGCAAAAAGCTAACTTTATTCTTATAAATTGTTCTCTGTATTTCATTTTATTCACCAAATTGTTAAAAACAAAACAACATGGTACCAGCTAATTCAAACGTAATTCATGATCCCTCTCCAAACAACATAGAATCAGCACTCTGGTTGGTAGGAATGGGTAACATTTGGAGGCAGAGAAATTGGCAAGATGCTGGAAAGAGTCTTTTTAAGTTACTTTCTGTTTCCTCCTTTGAAGTATGTGGAATGTGCAAAAAGAGTATGGAGCCCCAGTTTTTTACTGGGTCTAAGCCTTGAACTTAGCTTTTTTGAAGTTAAGCATAGAAGATACTGGAGGAAATGATAATTAGTAGGACATTTCTACACATCACTGATGTGGATAGAGGATGCTCTGACCAGTAATCTGGTCCAGTTGAGTTGTACCTGTATGCTTTAGTCAGACCAGGGAGCTCCACCATGATTGATGTGAAAGGTAAAAGTGATCGGAGAGATCAGAATTTGGAATATAACTGCTGCAAGAGTCAAAGTGATAAGGAGGAAACAGTTTTCTCTCTAGAGTCACTAAGAGTGAGCATGGGAGGCCTCTGCCTTTTTTATGGCTGCCAGAGACCATGTTCTGATCTCTGATCTGTCACCTCCCCCAGTGTGTAGGCTGTCATAGCATCCTTTAGCATTTGTTGGTATTACTTGTCCCCTTTGCATTTGCTTGTTTCCCGTTGTTTTTTATTGTCTCCAGTCACACCATAAACTGCAAAACTCTGTGAGGGCAGAGCCCAAGTCTATTTTTACTCACCATTTTATCCCCATTGCCTGGTATATTGACCGACATGTAATAGATACTTGGCAAATACTTGCCAAATACTTGCCAAATGGAGCGTGACTGAATTGGAAATGCTTACTGGACCACTCTATGATGCAGAGGTATAGCATTACCCCCAACTTACTGATTAAGGTGGGCTTACTTTCCAGGCTCCTGGCTAAAAAGGTCCTGCAACAGCATTTGGTGTAGTGGATATTGAAGGATTCTGAAGAATACTACTCACAGAGGAAAGAGGCAAAATCTCTAGACAAGTGCTGTCATTATAAATGTTGGGTTTTTTTCCCTCCCAAATGTTTATTGGTGCATTCCCCACCATGTAGTGGGATTACAGTTTTGTTCATAAAAATTACCTTCTCTCTTTAGAATGTATATTCTTCATCATCTGAGTCATAGTGATGATTGCAGTTCTCAGTCTAGGCACAAGCTCCTACCTTCCCTACTATCAGTTTTTACTCACTCTCTACTGATCAGTTGCTGAGATTTCTGAAGAGGCACTCTCATCCTTGTAGTTGTTTCTGGTTTATAATGTTTCTTGGTCTCACTGAAATTTAAAGGGGGCAGATATGGATGGAAGTCTTGAGTAAGGATCTCTCATTCTCATGGCTTTCTCTAATAATCTGGCTACAATTCCTACATTAGTGCTATTCTATCAGATAATAGTGATGTTTTTTGGCAAAGCATTATTTGTGCTTGAATAGGTTGTTCTGTTAGTGAACTAGAAGCTTAAGAAAGAACTTAAGAGATTTTACTATACTTGTCTATAGAACTGACTTTAAAATGTTTATCAAAAATGTAAAACTTGACTGAGCTTTGAGGAACTGTCTACATTAAAGCAAGAAGGTAGGTATGAACAAATATTCTATTTTAGGTGGAGACTAGAAATGTAAAATTTTGGAAATACTGGAACCTTTGAAAAATACTGGTTTTCCTAGGGTATTTACTGGTGAACAGGAAGAATCAAGATGTGTACAAACAGAAAAAATTGGGGGAGGGGAGAAGACATGCAGTATTATTAAAGCCCTTTAAAAATCTGAAAGTTTTTTTTGTTTTTTTAACCAATACAAAATTTTATTTTTATTACTTATCTCCATAATTACATTAGCTGGATCAAATAATATTGAAAAATACACTGGCTAAAAGACCAAAGAGAGACTAATGCCTCAGTTGGATAATAGCAAATGATAAAATATTTTTTATTCGAAAGTTTATTCACAAGCTTTAATTTTTCAGTGTTTTACTACAAATAGACTGGTAAGCTACAGAATTTTTAGGAGTCTTTCTTTTTTTGGCTGAAGAAGCAGACGAAAACTTTCAGACAAAAGAAGCCATCTATCTCTGTTATAGTAAAACAAAGCTTTTATGCTATTAATGTCCTTAACAATATTTAAAGCAGATACAAGAAGAGTTCCTATTTATTACAAGAACAGGGATAGTAGATACCAATTTTTATTAAATAAAGCTGTTTCTCTTCTACTGGACAATAAGCTGAGTTTATTGAGGGCCAGAATCCTATCTTTTTTGCTCATGTCTGTTTTGCTCCTGCCTAGCATATAGTAGAGTTGCTCAATATTTATATATTAACTGAATGAATGAATAAATTAGTGGCTTTAGGTTACATTTTTCTGCCTAAAATGTTGTCTGTTTTTTTTGTTTTGTTTTTGAGACAGAGTCTCGCTTTGTTGCCTGGGCTAGAGTGTTGTGGCATCAGCTTAGTTCACAGCAATCTCAAACTCCTGGGCTCAAGGGCTCTTCATGCCTCAACCTCCCAAGTAGCTGGGACTATGTGCCACTACACCCGGCTACATTTTTTTTCTATTTTCAGTAGAGACTGCAGCGTATGGCTCTTGCTAAGGTTGGTCTCAAACTCCTAAGCTCAAGTGATCCTCCCTCCTTGGCCTCCCAGAGTGCTAGGATTACAGGCGTGAGCCACCACACCCAGCCCTTGTTGTCTGGTTTTATTAGAAATTCTGACCACCTTATTTTTCATAATGTGTCATATCTGGTACTCTAGATACAGACATCTGCAGATTGAAGGATTAGGCCATTAAGAAACTGAAAAACCAAGTTGCATTTATTTATCCAGGCCGTCTAGGGAACCATCTACTGGATTTGAGGCTATTTTTTCCCACCCTTGTATAGGACATTTTTAATATCATGAAATATTTCAAATATACAGGGACCAATAAAATGAATATATATGTACTACCCAGCTGTATAAGATTCTAGTAATCTGCCATACTTGTTATCTTAAAAGAAATAACATGTTAAAACACAAAGAAGTGATTGTAATCTCTTTCCTCGTTACTTCAAGGTAATGATTACTTCAAGGTAATCATTATCACGAATTTGGTATTTGTCAATCTCATGTTTTTTATACTTTTGTTGAATATGTATATACTTATAAAATGGTGTTATTTTGCATGTTTTTGGACCTGATATAACTTGTTTGAACATGCACATTTCTGTTTGCAGTTTGCATTTTAAATGCATTTTTGGAGATTTCAGCCATCTCTATTAATTTTTACTACTGCATTCTGCTATATGAATATAACTCATTTATCTGTTCTCCTATTTTTGAAAGTTTAGGTTGTTTCTAATTTTTTCATTACCAAAAAAGAGCATTTGTATGTTTATTTGCAAACATTTCTCTAGGGAGTTTACCTTGGAGAAAAATGGCCTGATTATAGACTGTGCTATTTATTATATTTATTCATTTATTTATGCCAAATTGTTCTGAAGTTCTTTTACTAATTTAAACTCCCCCCAATATTGTGGGAACGTTCCTGTTTTTCCACATTCCTCCTCAGACTTGATGTTAACATACTCTAAAAATATTTTTCCAATCTGAAACATTATTTTAAGGTAATTTGATTTTGTTCTGACTGCCAGTGATGATAAATAGGTTTCATAGGTTTATTCATTGTTCAAGTTTACGCTTATAAATTGAAAGAGTATGTTCTACAGATTTATTCGTGCTGCCAGATTTTTGTTCAGTATTTTGGAGTTCAGTATTTTTGTTCAATAGTTTGTATATTGATAGGCAGAGTAAATAAGTAAACATTCTCTTTAACAAACTAACACATTGGAGGCTTGTTATATGTTCTTTTAGAAAAATGTTACCAATGTTTTACCCCTCCAAAAACTCCAGAGTTCTGTAAAAATGTTATGAACCTTCCCATACCTGTTGGTGTCTCAGAAATGGCATATCCTAATGAGCCTAAGTGTCGTAAAGAATCTGGTGTAGTGAGATCTGGAGCCTAGGCCAACACGTGTAAATTGCTTGCTTACTTTTGAGACAGAGTCTTGCTGTCTCACTGGGTAGAGTGCCCCGGGTAGAGTGCAGTGGCCTTGGGCTCAAGCAATTCTCCTGCCTCAGCCTCCCAAGTAGCTGGGACTACAGCTGGGTGCCATGATGCCTGGCTAATATTTCTGTTTCTAGTAGAGACAGGGTCTCGCTCTTGCTCAGGCTGGTCTCAAAATCTTGAGCTCAAGCAATCCTCCTGCCTCCGTCTCCCAGCATGCTAAGTTTACAGGTGTGAACCACCTCACTTGGCCAGTAAGCTATTTTTGATTAAGGGTAATTTGTCACTTAAAGACCATAAATAAGTTTACTGCACCAGTAGTAGTTTATTGCTAAATGCCCAGTTTGTGTCATTTTTACAAATTTGAAGAAAATAGTGTTTCCTGCAGTTCTGACTCTTCTTTTTCTCATCCCCCAGGTTGTAGCAGAGTAAGATGGACGGTAGCTTTGATTGTGATTGTGGTGAGCTGGAGCCACCTGATCACTAACAAAAGACATCTTCTGTTAACCAACAGCCGCCAGGGCTTCCTGTCAAAATATATAGCAACAAAAGAAGAAAAGAAGCAAAACGGAAATAGTGCTTACCAGCACCTTAGAACGATGCTGCTCAGGACCAGTCCAACACTGAATGTATCTGCACTGTGAGGAGAATGTTCATAGAAGCCTGTTGTGTGCATATTTATTCACATTTTTGTTAAATGTTAAATCGTTTAGCACAGTAAATCTGAGTGCATAATATGTCATTTCATTCCGTTTGAGTTTCTTGAGTGTTTTCTTTAAATGTCTGCAGAGTTGCTGCCCCTTTCTTGAACTATGAGTACTGCAATCTTTTTAATTCTCAGTATGAGTAGAGCTTTTTGAGCTTTAAATCTAAGGGGAACTCAACGGGCCTGGTTGGCGTATGTAATGAGCATCAAGAAACCATCTTACTGTGGAAGCATAATTATTTTTCTTGTCCCTTTTTGAAAGATCTTTCCTTTTGATGCCAGTTTTCTTCCTTGTTTACACAAGTTCAACAATTCGAAAGGAAAAGGCAATAGTAAGGTTTTCAAAATGGCAGAGAAATTTGAAAGTCTCATGAACATTCATGGTTTTGATCTGGGCTCTAGGTATATGGACTTAAAACCATTGGGTTGTGGAGGCAATGGCTTGGTTTTTTCTGCTGTAGATAATGACTGTGACAAAAGAGTAGCCATCAAGAAAATTGTCCTAACTGATCCGCAGAGTGTCAAACATGCTCTACGTGAAATCAAAATTATTAGAAGACTTGACCATGATAACATTGTGAAAGTGTTTGAAATTCTTGGCCCCAGTGGAAGCCAATTAACAGACGATGTGGGCTCTCTTACGGAACTGAACAGTGTTTACATTGTTCAGGAGTACATGGAGACAGACTTGGCTAATGTGCTAGAGCAGGGCCCTTTATTGGAAGAGCATGCCAGGCTTTTCATGTATCAGCTGCTACGGGGGCTCAAGTATATTCACTCTGCAAACGTACTGCACAGAGATCTCAAACCAGCTAATCTTTTCATTAATACTGAAGACTTGGTGCTGAAGATAGGTGACTTTGGTCTTGCACGGATCATGGATCCTCATTATTCCCATAAGGTATGTGAAAAGGCAGCTAACACCTTTAAACTGTATGTACATAATCAGAAATAGGTACTTCCTTTCTATATTGTGTCAGAATTTTTAGTTAATTGTATTGAAGTATACATAATGCCTTTTTTCTGATACGTATCAGCTTTCATTCATAATCTCCCTGTGTTTGAAATCAAGGTGGAGTGGGATCCTAATTAAATACAAATTCCTAAAAGTATATGACCCTTCATTATAATGAAGGTTGGAAGTATATGGTTAGTCATTATAAATGAAATTCTCCCTTAGTTATTTGAAAGTGGAACATATTATCTGTTTGGGGTCCCATTTGAAAGAATCGTGGTCCCATTTGAAAGTAAGCAGGGATGCTATTTCAATTTTTAGGTGTTTTTGTTTTTTATTATTTTAAGAGACAGGCTTGCTGTTGCCCAGGCAATTCTGCCTCAGCCTCCCAAGTAGCTGGGACTATAGGTGCATACTACTGTGTCCAGGTTAGGTCTTCTTTGTCCCTTTAAGACTATACTATTCAGTTATGCTTTGTTAAACAAACCTAATTTGGTTTGAAATCTAAATTCATACAACTGACAGTGAGTATAGCCAAAAGGATTCATAGCAACTTTCCCTTAGATAGCAACTTGCCTTCGTACAAGAGTTTGATAACATTTTTCAAGCTGAATCCTGGTCTTTTAGTTTTCAAATGAAATCTTATGGAGACCTCGATATTTAAAATAGAAAATTGGAGCTGCTTTGGTTGTAAAGAACCCCTGGGATCCCTGCTTGCTTGGCTTTCCATAGCACATGTCTAAAACAAACAAATCTTCATTCATACATATCATCTCACATTCGGGATACATTCAGGATATTTTTACTTAATTAAAAAAAAATTTTTTGTTTTTTTTGAGACAGAGTCTTGCTCTGTAGTGTCTGCTAAAGTGCAGTGGTGTCATCATAGCTCACAGCAACCTCAGACTCCTGGGCTCAAGCAATCCTCTTGCCTCAGCCTCCTGAGTAGCTGGGCTACAGGCTTGCACCACCATGCCTGGCTAGTTTTTTCTATTTTTGGTAGAGACGGGGTCTCATTCTTGCTCAGGCTGGTCTTGAACTCCTGGCCTCAAGCGATCTTCCTGCCTTGGCCTCCCAGAGTGCCAGGATTATAGGTGTGAGCTACTGCGCCTGGCCTTAAAAAAATTTTTAACATAGAAAATGAGTACTAAACTGAAATGGATAACCACATCTTTTTTATGGGCGACAGTGAAGTATTGTGAATAGAACAGTGAACTAAGATAAGAGTTACACTGTCAAAAATTGACTTCCATTTGTACATCCAACTGGCTATATTACCTTAAGCAGATCCCTTAATCTCTGAGTGTTATCACACCTGTAAAATGGAGTTAATATCTACCATCACAATTTCCCAGGGTGGTTCTGTGGATGCAATGAGGATATATATTTGTACATATGTATTTTCATCAAATGCTTTGTAAATACGAAGTAGTAAAATAGGTCGATTATGAATGGGGCATATAGTAGAGCTAGGTCCCCTGGGTTGTCAGTAAGGAGGTTGGCACTGGTTTATAAGTAGTACCTCTGCCTTTCTCTCTTTGACTTGAAGCATATCTGCTCCTTAATTATCTTAGGACTTGGAGTGAAAAATAGCTCATCTTCTCAAAATGTGTGGCCAGGAGTTAACAGTATAGCTGACTGGAATTATAAATTCTTATATTTTGGTCAGCAGACTTCCTGTGAACATCATCTTCTAGATGGCTTATCCCAGGGGTTTAACTCGATTCAGCCTCAAAAACAGAAGAACCTTGAAAATAGGCTTAGAAATCAACAGTCTCATTTTAGGATTTAACAGTTGCTGTTTTGGGTTTTTGTTTGGTTTTTTAAGATCAAGGATTCTTTAGTGAATCAAGTTATATGTATTCTTTAGCGAAAGTAAAAACAAAGTTTGTTTTTGTTTTAGGGTCATCTTTCTGAAGGATTGGTTACTAAATGGTACAGATCTCCACGTCTTTTACTTTCTCCTAATAATTATACTAAAGCCATTGACATGTGGGCTGCAGGCTGCATCTTTGCTGAAATGCTGACTGGTAAAACTCTTTTTGCAGGTTAGTATTATGTGGAGAAAAAAATTATCCCAAAGAGAAATAATTTTGCATACATCTATGAAACAAGATGTATATAAAAGATTTAAAACAATGTAGGATGGTCAGGAATATCACTATGAAAAGGTAAAATGGTGTTTTTATTCAAAAAATTAAGAAAACTTATTTACAGATTCACTAAATTAGTCATTTCATAAATTGCCAGAACTTTTCTAGATACTGTATTATTTTGTGGATCCATAATACTTGGTAATCTATGTTAAGTGATACCTGAGTTTCATAACTCTGTGTTTGTCACTGCCTGGTCAAATTTTTTCAGCTATTTTGGAAAAATCCTACAAATTTTTCTTGGTCCCCCTTCCCCCATTGTCCCTGTTGCCTGACTGCTGTGACCTTTCAGAAATAACCAAACAAGTAGTTTTTTGTTAAGTTTGGTGCTATGAAGGTGTCTAAAGGAGTGTGAGACAGAGAACTTTGTCAAGATGAGATGTGAATAATCCATGAAAAATGTCATGTATCATAAGGCAAATTATGAGTTTGTATAAAATTATTTAGCACAGACTATAAGAGCTGTAAACTTAGGCTACATCAGGGATAGCTGGAAGGGAAGGCATAATGGAGTCAAAATTTTTCACTATATAGGATTAATGGAGAATTTTGATTGGGGAAAGAGAGAAAATGTGTTATCTATTGAAGGGTACCTGTATAAATAAAGGCATAAGCCTGGTACATATCTGAATCAGTGAGAAAAGTTCAATGAAAGCAAGGTGTCCAATAATAAAGATATTTATGACTAGTTAGACGGGGCCAGAATACTTAGAAAGTCTCTTAGAAAGCAGGGAGAGGACTTTTCCATTTGGAAGACTAGGATATAGTAGGGTACTGTAGATTTTTTTAGTTGGGGGAGTGATTTGATTGTGACTTAGGTATTTTTTTTTTTTTTAGTCTTCTGACATTACTTTTTTCTTCCAGAAAAGTATGGCCCTCCCACAAGAGCAGAAAGAAGGGAGTGAGGCAGAGTCTGTTTACAAAAGAAAGATTAGGGTGCATAGGAGAGCATTGTTGAAGAAAGGACAGTATGCATAAATGCCCTTAAGTATGTTTTTAATGCCAATACTTGTTACACCATTTATTATCTTACAATTTCTGTGAGTCAAAATTTGGAAGTGGCTTAGCTGGGTGGTTCTAGCTCAGGGTTTCTCAAGATGTTGATCATGGCTGTAGTCACCGGAAGGCTCCACTTCTAGATAGCTTACTTACAGGAGTTAGTTACTAAGAGGCCTCAGTTCCTCACCATGTGGGCTTCTCCATAAGATCGCTTGAGTGTCTTCACAATATGGCAGCTGGCTTTCTCTAGAAAGTACAAAAGAAAGATCCAAAAGGGAACAAGGAGAGAGAGCAAATATAATTCACATACCATACAATTCATCCATTTAAAGTGTATAGTTCAATATTTTTTGGTATATTTACAGAGTTGTTTAACCATCACCACAATCTAGTCTTTTTTTCCTCCTAAAAGATCCCTATAACTATTAGCAGTCACCTCCCGTTTCCCCTTTCAACAACTAATCTACTTTCTGTCTTTGTGGGTTTGCCTATTCTGGCCATCTCCTGTAAATGGAATCATACAACTTTTGGCCTTTGTGACAGACTTCTTTCACATAGCAGTATTTGGGGGTTTATTCATATTGTGGCATACATTAGTACTTTTTTTTTATGGACAAATAGTATTCCACTGTATGGATATACAACATGTTATTTATCCATTCATCAGTTGATGGACATTTGGGTTTCTACTTTTTGACTGCCATGAATGATGCTGCTTATGAATATTCTGTGTACAAGTTTTTGCATGAACATATGTTTTCAGTTCTCTTGGGTATATATATATGTAGAAGTAGAATTGCTGGGTCATGTGGTAATAACTATGTTTAACTTTTTGAAGAACAGTTTTCCAAAGCAGCTGCACCATTTTACATTCCCACCAGCAAGATATGAGGGTTCCAATTTCTCCACATTCTCACCAACACTTATTTGACATGTCTTTTTGAGTATCGCCATCCTAGTGGGTACGAAGTAGTATATCTCATTTTGTTGATTAGCATTTCCCTAGTTACTAATGATGTTAAGCATCTTTTCATGTGCTTATTAGCCTTTTGTATCTTTGGAGAATGTCTATCCAGAGCCTTTGCCCAATTTTTAAGTCGGTTGTTTGTCTTTCTATTAAGTTGTAAGAGTTCTTCATGTAATTCTAAATACAAATCTCTTATCAAGATATGATTTACATGAGTTGTCTTTTCTTGATGTCTTCTGGAAAAGATTTTAATTCTGATGAAGTCTAATTTATCTTTTTTCTTTTGGTATCACATCTAGAAACCATTGCCTAACCTAAGGTCATGGATATTTATTCCTGTTTTCTTCTATCATTTTGTGTGAGATAGGGGTCCAATTTCATTATTTTGCATTTCGATATCCAGTTGTCCAACACTATTTGTTGAAAAGATTCTTTCCTCATTGAATTATCTTGACACCTGTGTCAAAAATTGGTTGATCATAAATGCAAAATATCTTTTTGTGACCTAGTCTGAGAAGTTCCATACTGTCACTTGAGCTTTATTTTATAGTGTTAGAAGTGACTGAGTATACTCCCTGTTCAAGGGGAGTTGGAGTCTCTCCTTGAAAGGAGGAGTATCAAAGAATTTGTGGACATACTTTAAACTACCATAATAAATCAGAAAAAATTTAAGTGTATATAATTTAAAATCATTAGGTCATGCTCCAAGTCATAGAAAAGGGGTCAGTACTTACTGCTGCATTGATTATACAAAGATACTTAATGTATTTTAAAATGTTCGTATGGCACATTGAGATATTGTTCAGGTATAATAAATAGATTTTTTAAAAATCTGAGTAGCATAATTTTGATCTTAAACCCATATAAACTTTAAACATTTAATTAATAGGAATTGTTTGTGAAATGATTTGAAAGGTCTAGGTTGTCGTTCCTTTCTTATTGGTGTGTTGGTGAACCATTCAATAAAAGCAGCATGAAGGGAGATCTAAGCTGTTATTAGGTATAAGTTGTAAATGAACCGAGGAACAAAAGGCAAGGACTAAGCATTCATTGGAAACTGGTATATTTTTAATCTGTAGGAAGTGGCCTAGTCTTATTTTCTGTTGTGCATCCGTATTGTCACTCTGTGGTGCTCCTATCCCAGGTCAACCCTTCCACTTGGGTACTAGATGTTTTCCTGTCTTTCCTACTGCAGACCTTTGCTCTAGCATCTTCATTTTATCCCTTCTACCATTAATAGATCATTTTTTATCAGTATTCAAATATTGACATAATGTTTCCAGTCTTACAAAATAAAAATCTCTCTGGACCCCACATCCTTTCACATATTCCTGCACTCTGAAAGTTTAGCTTCTCAAAAGACATGTGCATTTTTGCTGTTCTTCCATTATCTCCAGTCAGGCTTATTAACTCTACCAAAACTGCTCTTGTCAAGATCACCAGTGATCTTCATAATGCTGACTCCCTGATAATTCTAAGTCCTCATTTTGAGCCTCTCCATTTGTTATCTTTCCCTCCCTTCTTTCTGTACACCACTGTCTTGAATTATTCTCTTTCCTCAGTGGCCCTTTTTGCAGCCATCTTTGCCATTTCTTCCCTTTACTCCTGTGTCATTTGGTCCTTGGACTCTTCTCTTTTCTAGCTTCACTTACTCCCTGAGCAATCTCATTCTTTTTCATTCCTTTAAATACCATCTATATCTGATCTTAACTCTTAGTATCTCCACTTGGATGTCTAATAACATCTCAAATGTAACCTATCCAGAACTGAGCTCCTGATATTTCTCCCCGACACTTTCTCTTTCTACTGTCTTCCTCATCTTAAACCTGCACCTCCATTTTTCAGTTGCTCAGGCAAAAATCTTGTCATCTTTCACTTACTGTTATCAATCAGCCATTATATGTCTTCTGTTCTAATGCAGGACCTTCTAACCGGCTTTCCTGCTTCAGTATTTGCTCTCTGTAGGTTAGTTACCACATAGCAGCCAGGGTAGTCCTGTTAAAATGTTAGTCAGATCATGTCATATCTCTGCTCAAACTGTGTAATGGCTTCCCATCAAACCTCAGGGTAAAGTGAGCCCTTGTGTTCTGGTACCACTCTGACTTCATCTCGTGCTGCATACCCCCGGCTACTTGTCTAATTGTTGTTTCTTGGACACACCACACCCACTCTCTCTCCTTCAGGCCTTTTCCTAGAACTCCTTTCTCCCGTATGAATGTTTGGTGTATTCCAAACATTCATAAGCTTCTTAGTGAGGCCTTCCTTGGTCATTCTTTATAAATTAGCAACCCTACTCCTCCTAGCAGTGCTGTCTACCTACCTTAGCTTACTCTATTTTTCTTCATAGCATTTATCACCATTAGATGTACTATATGTTTACAGAATTATCCACTTTTGTCCGCAAGATTGTAAGCTCCACAAAGGCAGGGACTTGGTTTGTTCTGTATTCCTGCTCATTCATAGTAACTCAAAAAAATTTGAATGTTGAATGAATTTCTAGAAATTAGCAAAATGGGATGGGTTTTTTTATTTTAAACTACAGGTTTAGCGTAAAATTTCCCCTTTTCTTTAAAATGCTAACCAAGCCCTAACATAACTATAAAACTTGTTTTACAAATCTAGTCCTAGAGATGTTAAGCATTGTCTCCAAAGTTATAGCCAGTTAATTAATGGTACGGCTAAGACTAGAATCTAGACCTTTTAAATCACAATTCATTGCTTTTTTCACTGTGTGATAACCTTAGTATGAGGCCAAACTTCAAGAGTCAGTTCCCTATGGAAACAAAGCAGCTAAAACTAAATACGTCAGTGAGCAGAAATTGAAATAGATAATGCTTTTAAGTAGGTAGGTGATATTCAAAGCAATGAAACCTGCTGATTAATGATTCATTTGAAACTATTTTAGTCCTACTGGTCATTATAATATTTAACTTAGTATGTTTATTACCAAATAAGTAAACATTGAATGTGTTTATGTTGCATTTGGTGTTTTTTTAATAGGTGCACATGAACTTGAACAGATGCAGCTGATTTTAGAATCTATACCTGTTGTACATGAGGAAGATCGTCAGGAGCTTCTCAGTGTAATTCCAGTTTACATTAGAAATGACATGACTGAGCCACACAAACCTTTAACTCAGCTGCTTCCAGGAATTAGTCGAGAAGGTATTGTGACTGAACCATCATGTTAATGCCTGTGTATGTGTGTAATCAAGCAGAATGTGTGTCGGAAAGCTTTAGCTTTTTAACCTTAGACATGTGGCTTTCTCCCCACTAACCTTTAGACACTTCAACTCTGACTTTTTTGGGGGTCCTGGCACTTAGACTGTTCCTCTGAGTAATTTTCTAGATTTCAGAAAGTGTGCCCCTCTCTCCTGGTTCTAATGAACTCTTTTAGCTTATGCCTCTGATTACCTGCTATAGGTAAGCATGTTGAGTTACTAGCTGTTGCTAAGCTGGAGTGGAGTTCTGTGAGCATTAATGTGGAAGAAATAGAGGAAAGAGTAAAACTCAAGCAAATACAGTGTATGTGACTATGTATTAAGAGTATTAGATCCTAAATATAAGAGGTTGTGCAAGCTTGAAAATAGGAGGAGCTTGGAAAGAATTAAAATCTGTTGACTGCTAAAGCAATTACTTTCATGTCTCAAAATGGAGTGACATGTCTTTAGGATTTATTAGTATAAATTAGATATAAAAGTTTTTAACTTTTGTGGTAGTCATCTGTAAATAGGGTAACGTTTTCCTAAGGAAGCACATTAGACATGAAAAATATTTCTCTTAAAAGATATAGGACAATTTTTAAGAATTATGTCGTATTAATAATTATACCGTGTTAAGATACATCAAGGTCAGAATTAAATCATTCTCTCGTCAATCAAAAAATATGGGAGTAGTTTTCTAAACTATTATATATCACCCGTTTTGATCATTATGTGGTTCAAATTAGTATATATCAAAGTGTTTTAAAGTAGCAAGTATTTTGAAAATACGTACTGAATGGCAAAATCATGGTATTTTTTTCCTTCAAATATGCTTTTAATTCCTATAAATGCCTACATGAAAAGGAAGCTGCTATATTTAATTTTTCAAAAGTTTCATATCCCTAACTAGTCTTTGAGTCTGTTTTCACAGTTGCATTCCATTGCTCTCTTGCTCCTAACGTGGGAGCCACTGTCATGACATCCCTGTTCATAAGTTAACAGCAGTCATAGAATGTTTGATTATGCCTTAGAGCCATCTGTGGGAGCTCTTTGAAAATGCAGACTATTAAGTCAGAATTGGGAGGTGGGTGTCTGCATTTTTAAAACCCTCTGTAGAGGTATGATTCCTTAGGGATAATGTGGTTCTGCTTCAGTGTCATTGTCACTCTTGTTATATCTTACCAAAAGAGGACATTGCTGTTGAATCTTGCTAAATAATGCTATTGAATCTTCCCTTTCCCTATACTCATTAGGGTGGAGAACCATGTCTCACTCAGCTTTGAACCAAACTGAATATTTGGCCAACAGCTGGGATTTATTCATGTCTTTCTTTGATAATGGATTCATTAAATTAACCATTGAGCAAAGATCCTTGATGGTCACAAGTGGAACAGTGCTCACATAAAGTACAAAACAGTGTGGGTAAACAGTGGGGTTTTATGTTGGGGCAAAGCACATCTAGCCAAGTGTGGTGGCATGAGTCTGTGTAGCCCCAGCTCCTCAGGAGGATCACTTGAGCCCAGGAGCTGGAGGATGCAGCGAGCTGTAATCGCACCACTGCACTCTAACCCTGAGCCAGACCTTGTTTCAAAGACACATTATATATGGTTAGCCGTATGACATTGCTGTTATGTGGCCAATAAAAACAGCAGTTTCATATAGTTTTTAACTTAATATACCCCTTTTCTTTATAACTGGCCATAATAATGAGATTGGGGTACATTTCTGTTATTTACTATGTTAACTGAAGAAATGTTTTTTCTGCCTAATCTGTAAATCAGGTAAATTAATTTGTGACAAAATTTAACTTACCTTTTAATTGTATAGTCTTTACTTTTCCCTTTATGAGTTAGTGGAATTAAGATGCTGTCTTCCTGTTGTTTAATATGAAGTGGCAAAGTAATTGCCTGGCTCACCATTTAAGTAATAAGACCAACATTTTCAGTTTTTCTTCTCTGAAAAACTTCCCTTTCTTCTGCAGCACTGGATTTCCTGGAACAAATTTTGACATTTAGCCCCATGGATCGGTTGACAGCAGAAGAAGCACTCTCCCATCCTTACATGAGCATATATTCTTTTCCAATGGATGAACCAATTTCAAGTCATCCTTTTCATATTGAAGATGAAGTTGATGATATTTTACTTATGGATGAAACTCACAGTCACATATATAACTGGGAAAGGTAAATTGATCCTAAATTAGAAAAATAACATTTGTTGAATTTTCAGTGAACCATAATGCAATGAATTAAAAACTTACAAGTTTAGTAGAAACCCAAAGAAACCATTACTATCTTTAGCCTTTATGTAATTTAAATATTTAATAGTTACTGGTTAGGAATTATAGGAAAAGTTAAATGCTGCTTCGAAACATCTGTGAAGTTAAGGCATATTTAGTTAATAAAATTATATGGTCCTTTAAATTTGAAGGTTGAAAATCTGAACCATTTAAAATTTAAGATGTTGGATGACAAAACTCAGTTTTATCTACTAACATATCTCCACTGTATCAGTTATGCCTTAGGATGGAAATTATTTTTGACTCATGGTATTTACAATATTTGAATCTGTTTTCCTAATCACATAAAATTAATTTTGGAATACTTAACATAGAGACTTTAGTGTAAACATGAATAACATTATATACTAAAATGAAAGAATTTCTTCCCTCAGCCTTTTTAGAATTTCTACTTCAAAATAGGGTGATCAACATTTAAAGTCTTCAGATGATTTTGATGTGTAGCTATTAATAGGTTTGGGAGCCATTAATGATACTCTTTAACATATTTCTGTATTTTAAAAGGATGTTTGTTAATAATTAGAGGTATTTGTACATTTACACACATCAGCTAACCCCTTTTTCCTCCATGTGTCCATTGTCTACCCCCATATGGTTATTCTGTTCCCTCCTGCCCCAACAATTTTCGTCTCTTTCAATCTGTCTCTACTTGGACATGGTGTAGTCACCTTGATGTGATAGATCAGTAAGAGGATGCTCCATTCAGTAGCACTTTGTATTCACAATATAGTCCAGCAAACCGTTTCTTCTAGTTTGCCTTACTACCAGTAGAGTAAACATTTGTAAAGTACCTGATTGAGAGCTGCATTTTGTGGTTGTAAATTGTTTTTTGTCTGTGTGAAACTCCAGCCACCCAGATATTTATCAGTTGTTTGTGGTAGATGAGAAATAATTGGTCTTATTTAAGAATGGAGGACTCAGTTTCTCATGAAATTACATATTCCATTGGCAGTTATCAAATACATAGTGCATGCAAGGCTCGTGGCTTACTCTGCTATCCCCTCATAGACCTAGCACAGTGCTGTCGCATAAAAATTTGAAAATGACATGAGGTAACACTAATGTGTTAATTTTTTTAGGTACCATGATTGTCAGTTTTCAGAGCATGATTGGCCTATACATAACAACTTTGATATTGATGAAGTTCAGCTTGACCCAAGAGCTCTGTCTGATGTCACTGATGAAGAAGAAGTACAAGTTGATCCTCGAAAATATTTGGATGGAGATCGAGAAAAGTATCTGGAGGATCCTGCTTTTGATACCAATTACTCTACTGAGCCTTGCTGGCAGTACCCAGATCATCACGAAAACAAATATTGTGATCTGGAGTGTAGCCATACTTGTAACTACAAAACGAGGTCGTCATCATATTTAGATAACTTAGTTTGGAGAGAGAGCGAAGTTAACCATTACTATGAACCCAAGCTTATTATAGATCTTTCCAATTGGAAAGAACAAAGTAAAGAAAAATCTGATAAGAAAGGCAAGTCAAAATGTGAAAGGAATGGATTGGTTAAAGCCCAGATAGCTCTAGAGGAAGCATCACAGCAACTGGCTGAAAAAGAAAGGGAAAAGAATCAGGGATTTGATTTTGATTCCTTTATCGCAGGAACTATTCAGCTTAGTTCACAACATGAGCCTACTGATGTTGTTGATAAATTAAATGACTTGAATAGCTCAGTGTCCCAACTAGAATTGAAAAGTTTGATATCAAAGTCAGTAAGCCGAGAAAAAGAGGAAAAAGGTATGGCAAATCTGGCTCAATTAGAAGCCTTGTACCAGTCGTCTTGGGATAGCCAGTTTGTGAGTGGTGGAGACGACTGTTTTCTCATAAATCAGTTTTGTTGTGAGGTAAGGAAGGATGAACAAGTTGAGAAGGAAAACACTTACACCAGTTACTTGGACAAGTTCTTTAGCAGGAAGGAAGATACTGAAATGCTAGAAACTGAGCCCATAGAGGATGGGAAGCTTGGAGAGAGAGGAAATGAGGAAGGGTTTCTAAACAACAGTGGGGAGTTCCTCTTTAACAAGCAGCTTGAATCCATAGGCATCCCACAGTTTCACAGTCCAGTCGGGTCGCCACTTAAGTCCATACAGGCCACACTGACACCTTCTGCCATGAAATCTTCCCCTCAAATTCCTCATAAAACATACAGCAGCATTCTGAAACATCTGAACTAAAACACTCAGCAGACATTTATCTTTGTATTCTTCATGAAATGTGTTTTGTCTTTTTTTTTATTACTAGTGTTTAAAGTCATTTTTTTACTTGAATCAGATGGTGTCCATTTAGTAAGAATTTTATTAGTTCTCGGTTTTTAAAATCCAGACTTTTTTTCCTACATGTGAGATAATTTTCATTTTAACTGGCATGTCGTTTGCACACAAAAATAAAGAACAAAATAATGCAAAGCAGGAGGAGACAAAAGAAATGCACTAAGACAAGTAAAAACATTCTCTCATAGAACATCGATCTGTTTTACAGGAAACTAATCTTGCCTTGAAATTTACACAGTGAGACTGTACATAATTGCATGAAAATATCTATTTTTTTCCTAAAACATTTTTCATTCATGAGTATTTTCAAGTTTTTCATACTGTACACATTTCTTAAAACACATGATACCAGCAACTGAAAATGAATGCCGAATTTGGTACACATGTGTTATCTACCTCAAGGTAACAAAAGTATGTGGCAAAACATAGACCACCCATAGTGCTTCACAATATGCACTTCTATTTAGCCAGCGTTTATTGTAGTAAACTATTCTTAAGACTCATTCACCATTTATAAATGTTCTGGTATGCATTCTTTATAGTGAAGTGTTACTACATCACATCTTATTTATTTTAGCAAATCAGTATATTTTCTGTATTTAAAAGTTAGTTTTTAAAATTTATTTGCAAATACACTTTTTCCATTTGGCACTATGGTTTGTTGCCTACCTAGCTGAACATATGTCAGCTTATCCTAAGGCTGTCCACGTACTTAATTTACATACGTGTTCATTTTAAGTGCTCACTGTGTATAGGAATTTGTATTTTGGAGGTGCTTGATCTATCTACAAAGAAAAATTAGGAATTACTTTATTATAAAATGCTCCTAGAAGTCTTAATTGTGTTTATTTTTAAAAAAAACTGTTAGACTTGTGTGCATGGAAGTAATTAAGGTACATCATTATTGTAGTTTAAAAGTTGTACATGGTAAGACATTTTGTTTTTACTGTATGTTTTTACTGAATGATCTATTCCCCCATCCCAAGGCAAGCATGAATAAAATTAGGTTAAATGTAGCATGTGGCATCACAGTCTCTTAGAATTTGTTTCATCTATTTTATTTTATTGAATATGTCTGTATCTTTGGTTTATCCTGTTTGAAGAAAAAAAAAAAAAATAAAACATGGCCAGCAAATATGGCTCCTATTTCACTCTTTGGGTAATGAAAATTATGTGCTAGAAGGAAAGTTACTACCAGAATCTTTAGTTCCACTTTTCAGCATCTTTGAAGGTGGCTTTGTCTCCACACAAAAATCTTCTGACATAAACTTTCATACATTAAAATGGAATGTTTTACACATTTCAAAATGATTACGTACAATGTATGTGAAAGCTTTGAACTATGTAGAGAAAGCTTTAAATGTATTTATTCTTAAAATACACCTTTTGTTTGCTCGAGAACTTACCCTGTTCACCTATCCAAATATCAAACTATTCTTCGACCCCACTTTTCTGTTCTTTCATCCTTGTTTTGTACAACACCAATTCTGTTATTAATAGTATCTGGCCTTCTTCCTTCCTGATGACTGATTTCCCATTGATTTCATCTGGATTCAGAGTTTTTTAAAAATGCATATGTTTTCTGGATGAATACTGTCATGTGTTACAAATTTAAACATACTCAAAAAGGCAAGCTCTGAAGTTCAGTCATGAGAGAATTTGTGGAGAGAGGAGAGATGATTGGAAAAAAACGGGACACTTGTGGTCAGAGCTGGGCGGGGTGCAGAACGTGAGGCTTTGAGTACTGCAAGAGTGGCAGACAGAAGGCAAAGGAAGCTCTCCTATCATGCTTCTTGCTAATCTAAATTCATTCTGAGAATCATAATTAGCTTTGAATAAAAAATGCTGTTGCACCTGAGGGAGGCCTGGAACCTGTTTGCTTACTGGGAAACCTGCTCCTGGACTTAATCTACATTCATTACTGTCACTTTGGCTACATACATAATGGTCTGACTACTGTTAACTATGTTCTGAATTTTTAAAGCCATCAAAGAATGAAGATAGAATGTAAGTAACTTTGAAACTCTTGATATAAAATTTGCCTGCTTCAGGGAGACCCAGGCTGAGTATTAAGTTGTACAGTCAATTTCCAACAAAAGCTGTATGTACCGTTTATATTCCCCCCTCTTGCAGTCAAAATGTTTTTTTTATAGGGTAATGAAGATAATGTACCTTTTAAAGAAATGTTAGTGTTTAAGGTTTTAGATGAGATTAGAATGTAAGAGTGACAACAGGCAGAGGACATTATTAGCTCTATTTATTGGCAATGAACTGCCAACACCAAGGTTGCATCTAGATTGTGGTCAAAAAACAAAACTTAACCATCTTAAACCATTTAAGCACAAGCAATGTTAACTATATTCATGTTACATGACCAATCTCTAGAGCTTCATCTTGCAAAACTGAAACTATGTATATTGAACAACCCTCCTTGACCCTTTCCCCTAGAGCCTGACAACTACCATTTCTATTTAAAAGTTTGATTATTTTAGATATCTCATAAATTTAGAATCAGGCAGCATTTGTCTTTTTGTCACTGGCTAATTTCACTTAGCATAATGTCCTCGAGGTTCATCTATGTTAAAGCATATGACAGAACTTCCAATTAAGTTTGAATAATATTCCTTTGTATGTATGTACTATATTTTCTTTATCCTCTAAGTCCTGGGCTCAAGCAATCCTCTTGCCTCAGCCTCCCGAGTAGCTGGGCACACAGGTGCGTGCCACTGTGCTGGGCTAATTTTTCTATGTTTTGTAGAGACGGTCTCACTCTTGTTCAGGCTGGTCTCAAATTCCTGAGCTCAAGCAATCCTGCCTAGGCCTCCCAGAGTGCTAGGATTATAGGTATGAGCCACCATGCCCAGCCCTCATTCATGTGTTGATGGATGTTTGGGTTGCTTCAACCTCTTGGCTATTGTGAATAATGTTGCAACAAACATGGGGGTGTGAATGTCTCTTCAAGATCCTGTTTTCAGTTATTTTGGATCTATACCCAGAATTGGGATTATTGGATCATAGGGTAGTTCTATTTTTAATTTTTTGAGGTTCCACCATATTGTTTTCCATAGCAGCTACATACAGCATTTGCATTCCCATCAACAGTGCACAAGAGTTTCCATTCTACATCTTTGCCAACACTTATTTTCTGGTTTTTGGATAGTGGCCATCCTAAAGGGTGTGTGGTGGTATCTGGTGGTTTTGATTTGCATTTCCCTAACGATTAACAATGTTGAACATCTTCTCATATGCTTGTTGGCCATTTGTGTATCTTCTTTGGAGAAATCTCTTCTCAAGCCCTTTGCCCATGTATTAATTGGATTGTGTTTTTGTTGTTGAGTTGTAGCAGTTCTTTATATAGTCTGGATATTAACCCCTTATCAGATAAATGGTTTGCAAATATTTTCTCCCACTCAGGTCATCTTTTTACTTTGTTTCACTGTTTCCTTTGCTACACAGAAGTTTTTAAGTTTTATGTAGTCTCATTCAATTTCTATTTTTTGCTTTTGTTGCCTGTGCTTTTGGTGTCACATATCTAAGAAATCATTGCCAAATCCACTGTCATGAAGCTTTTCCCCTGTTTTCTTCTAGAAGTTCTATAGTTTCAGGGCTTATGTTTAGATCTTTAGTCCATTTTGAGTTAATTTTTGGGTATAGTGTAAAGTAACTGTAAGGTAACAGTCCAGGTTCCTTCTTTTGCAGGTAGATAGCCAATTTTCCCAACTCCGTTTGTTGAGGAGACTACCTTTTTCCCCATCGTGTAGCCTTGGCGCGTTTGTCAAAGATCTTTTGATCGTGTACATGAGGGTTAAGTTCTACGTTCTCTGTTCTGTTATAAAATGTCCTTTGTTTCATGACAGTTTTGTACTTAAAGTCTATTTTTTCTGAGATACATATGGCCACCTCTGCTCTCTTTTCATTACCGTTTGCACGGAATATCTGTTTCCATCTTTTCACTTTCAACGTGTGTATGTCCTTTTATGTAAAATGAATCTCTTACAGACTGCATATACAGTCAAGTGCCACGCAACGCCTTTTTGGTCAATGAAGGACTGTATATTTGATGGTGGCCCCATAAGATTATAATACTGTATCTTTACTTCCTCCCCCCCGCCCCTGAGACAGGGTCTTGCTCTGTCGCCGGGCTAGAGTACAGTGGCCTCATCATAGCTCACTGCAACCCCAAACTCCTGGGCCCGAGGGATCCTCTTGCCTTAGCCTCCTGAGTAGCTGCCACACCTGGCTAATTTCTGTGTTTGGAGAGAGAGAGTCTTGCTCTTACTCAGGCTGGTCTCGAAATCCTGACCTCAAAAGCAATCTTCCCACCTTGGCCTCCCAGAGACACACCAGCCTACTGTACATTTTGTATGTTTAGATACACAAATACTGTTGTGTTACAATTGCCTGTAGTATTCAGTACAGTAACATGACATACAGGTTTGTAGCCCAGGAGCACTAGGCTATAGCATATAGCCTAGGTGTGCAGTAGACTATACCATCTAGGTTAATGTACACACTTTATGATAGTCACACAAAGACAAAAATTGCCTAATGATGCATTTCTCAGAATGTACCCTTGTCATTAAGCCGCATGTGACTGCAATTGGATTTTTAAAAATCCATTCAGCCATTTTATGTCTTTTGGTTGGGAATTTTAATCCATTTTCAAAAAACCGATAGAAGAGCTGACCATTGCCATTTTGTTAATTGTTTTCTGTGTCTCATCATTTTGTCCCACTTTTCCTCTTTTGCTACCTTCGTCTTTCTGTGAGAGTGTGTGTGCGCGTGTGTGTGTGTGATGTGCTTTGATTCCTTTCTCATTTTCTTTTGGCCATATTCTGTAGGTATTTTATTGTGGTTACTATAAAGATTACATAAAACATAACCTATTTTAACCTGACAGCAACTAACCTTTACCTGCATACAAAAACTCCACTCCTTCACATTCCCTCCTTATATTATCAGTGGTCCCCAACCTTTTTGGCACCAGGGACCGGTTTCATGGCAGACAATTTTTCCATGGACTTGGGGGTGGAGAGGTGGAGCTCAGGAGTGATGCGAGTGGCTGCAAATACAGATGAAGCTTTGCTCACCTGCCCGCTGCTCACCTCCTGCTGTGCGGCTTGGTTCCTAAGTTTCATGGCAGACAATTTTTCCATGGGATGAGCAGTGGAGCTCAGGCAGTGATGGGCAGCCCGTGGGGACTGCAGATATTATCAGTGTTACAAATTACATCTTTTGATATTTTATGTTTATTAACAGTTCATTAATAGTTGTGATGTTTTTAATACTTTTATCTTTTAAATTCTATACCTGCTTTAAAAGCAATTACACTGTTATAGTATTAACAGGATTCTATATTTGCCTATATAGCCAGCTTTACTAGAGAGCTTTTATATTTTTGTATGCTTTCATGTTGCTATTTAGTGTCCTTTCAACTTGAAGGACTCCCTTTAGATATACTTCTACTGTATATAATCTTGTAAATGTTATTTTGTATGTTTTAAAATCTCAGTTGGCTCATGCCTGTAATCCTAGCACTCTGGGGGGCTGAAGTGGGAGGATCACTGAAGGCCAGGATTTTGAGACCAGCCTGAGTAACACAGCGACACCCCATCTCTACAAAAATAAAAAATTAGCCAGATATGGTAGCACATGCCTATAGTCCCAGCTACTCAGGAAGCTGAGGTGAGAGGATGGCTTGAGCCCAGGAGTTCCAGGTTGCAGTGAGCTATAAGCATACCACTGCACTCCAGCCTGAGCAACAGAGCAAGAACCCATCTCAAAAAACAAAATAAAATCTCAGCGCATATCGTTCTTATCTGTTGCAACTTGCATTTTTCCCCTCAATATGTCTCTGAAACTAAACTATGTTGATACATGTAGCTTTAATTTCATTTTAATTGCTATGATGCAATATCCATTTTTAAAATGACATTTTCAAATTTTGCTCCTACAAACATCTTTGCAGTGAGGATTCCTGTGAACATGTGTAAGAGTATCTTTAGGGCATATATCCAGAAGTAGAATTGCTAAGTCATAGAGAACGCGTATCTTCAAATCAATGAGATGCTATATTGCTATCCAAAAGTGGTTACGCCGATTCACACTCCTGCCAGCAGTGTACAAGAGTTCCTGTTCATCCACATCCTTCCAAAAAAACCAAGTCTTTTTCATTCAATTAATCCAGACTTGCTATGTTCAGTTTACTTTAACTACAGTGGGAATCAGAATTTCTAATTTTAAACAAAACCGCATGACAGAAAACCGTGACTACACCTTAGGGATCCTTATGTAGCCATGTCAGTGATGAGATCGCCTTGTTTCTTTTATTTCCTACTGCTCCAGTCACCATAGCTTGGGAACAGGGAGCTTAAATCTTAAAAGACTGAACGAATTATATAGTTTGCACTGGGGCCCATATCTAAGGAGTAAAAGTAGAGCATCATAAATCAAAATAGTGTTTTCAGAATAAAACCCTCTGTAGTATCACCTTTGCTTCTAGATTACAATCCTACTGTAAAATATTGCTCCTTAGAAAACCATTTTATTTGAAAGTGCTGCTTTCTATCAGATGTGTTTTATATAGAGCACATTTAATTAGTGGGCTGGTCATCACGTAGGCTGATCGTCGGAACCACTCACCTAATCTCAGACTTTTCAGTTCCTGCTTACTACTGTTGAATTCAAAACTAACAGAGGCTCACCCCTAAGTAGGTCTGTCGCACATGCAATGTTAGCCGATACAGTTTCACCCTATGCCTGCTTGTGTGAGGACTCCTCATCATCCAGGTCTAGCACCTTCCAAGTTGAAAGGACTGAACTGAGAATTGGGAAAGCTGAGCTCTGGACACAGTTTTACCACTGACTCACTCTCTGTCCCTTGGATGTCACTTAATCTCAGTGAGTTTAAATTCCTTATTGACTCTTAACAGAAGATGCATGTTAGTTGAGCCTGACAACATAGTCTACCTGGAACAACTTCAGAATAGGACAGCATTTTGAATTCTAACTCATAATAGCACAATGATTATTAGCTCTTACCAGGATACGGTGCTTATAGATTTTACTAATATTTCTATAATACCCATATTGGACTAGGTGCATTAATTTGCCTTATGAGCCAAATGAGAGAAGTTGTATGTTCAATACACCCTTACTAATTGAGTGGTAGAGAAAGGCCAAAGTGTTGGAACCCAGGAGTTGTTTATCTTTGAAACAACAGTTTGAACTCACCAAGCTCTTTCCTCCTACAGCCTAGGGCAGTCTCCTAAAATAGGCCTTGGAAAGAGAAGGATCTTTGTGAGCTCTTCTAATGTTTGGTATGTAACAAGTACCTACTTACAGAAGGGAGGGGTGTTTGATCATCCACATTAGAAAACTGCTTCAGGGCTGGGCGCGGTGGCTCACACCTGTAATCCTAGCACTCTGGGAGGCCGAGGCGGGTGGATCGCTCAAGGTCAGGAGTTCGAGACCAGCCTGAGCAAGAGCGAGACCCCGTCTCTACCAAAAAATAGAAAAAAATGATCTGGACAACTAAAAATATATATATATATATACAGAAAAAATTAGCCGGGCATGGTGGCACATGCCTGTAGTCCCAGCTACTTGGGAGGCTGAGGCAGTAGGATCGCTTGAGCCCAGGAGTTTGAGGTTGCAGTGAGCTAGGCTGACGCCACAGCACTCACTCTAGCCAGGGCAACAAAGCGAGACTGTCTCAAAAAAAAAAAAAAAAAGAAAACTGCTTCAGTTACCACGCAGAGGCCTAACAGTGAAATCCTACTGGAGTTGCACATTTATCTTGGATGCCTTGGTATAATGCAGTGATGGTGTTACAAACCTAGCTAAGCAGAGCACCTAACTACCACTTTACATCGGCACCACCTCGGCTAAGGCTCAGTGCTGCTGCAGTTGTGTGCGTGGGGATGTTGGTGCCAGATCTGAGATGCTGCTCCTGCTCTCCTGGTTCAAACTCCAATCCACTCCTATTTCTTCATGCCCAACTTAAACCACAAACTTGGATTCATGTCTGTACACTGAGACTCTGCTTTCACCTGTACTTACCACTCCCACGCCCACCTGGTTTGAACTTAGGTGACCTCAGCTGCCCGCTGAGACATTGAACCTTGCAGTATTGCGCAGTGCTTAATGAGCACACACGCTTCAGAGTCAGGCCCAAACTAAGCTTAAAATTGCATTCTACTGCTTACCAGCCTTGTACAGGTTATTTGGCCACTTGTTTAGGGCTAATGATACCCAATTCGTAGGATTGTTGTAAGAATTAAATGAGATACTGTACACAAAACCTTTTAGCATGATGCCTGGTTCAGAATAAGTTATTATTTTCCTTATCCTGTTTGAATTATTGCCCGTGCCTCCCAAACTGGACTGAAACACTGAACTCTGACCTTGACTCTGCCTTCAGTATTTCATCCGCCTGCTCTCCCCCCCTTTTTTTTGAGACGGGGTCTCACTCTGTTGCCCAGGCTAGAGTGCAATGGCCTCATCATAGCTTACTGCCACCTCAGCCTCCTGAGTAGCTGGGACTATGGCCACATGCCACCATACCCAGCTAATCTTTCTATTGTTTTTGTTGAGATGAGGTCTCCCTATGTTGCTCGGGTCTTGAACTCCTGGCCTCAAGTGATCCCCCCACCTCAGCCTCCCGGAGTGCTGGGATTACAGACATGAGTCACCATGCCTGGCCTCCCCCAATCTAACTTACCTTCTAGCCATCAAGGAGATGGCTTTCTGCTCTAACCGTACTGCTCATCAGCTCTACTCAACTCCTAGCTGCAATTTTTAGTTCTTTCTCACTAGCCCAAACCCTTGCCCAAACCAATTCGGTGTAAGCAGCTCCCAGACTATGTAAGACCAGACTGAGTCCATGCTCACTTTCTGTGTTTGCTGGGAATAGTCTGCATTACTCCCCTCCCCACAACGAGCATCTTCCTTTGGAAGCCAGAAGTCCTGGAGTCATTTTCCCCTCCTTTCTCTGAGAACCAACATCCACTCCATCAATGAATCCTATGGCGATATCCAGAATCGGACCACTTCTCATGTCCCCACCGCTACGCTGTGATCCAATCCACCCTCGTATCTGCTGGGCGATGGCAACAGCCTCCGAACAGCTCTTCCTGCTCCTCCCCTGGCTACCCTGCGGTTTATTCTCCACACTGCCAGAGTGATCCTTTTCAATACCAAGTCAGACCACACACTCCCCTAGTTTCTCATGACCTGAATGACTCCCCTCCTTGGTAAATGCTGACATCTTTACTGAAGCTTACAAGCCACCTCCCCACTCCTCTGTCTTGAGCTCGCATGGCTCTGACCACAATGTCCCTCACTCACTCCCTCCTTAGGGTGTTTATCTGCTCTTCTCGCTGCCTGGAAAGCTCTTGGCCCAGAGAGCTGCATCACTCCCTCCCCTCCCTTCTTGGAAGTCCCTTTGAATGTCACTTTACCGTAGAGGCTGGGCCTGAGCAGTGCACGTAGCACAGCGCACAGCCCATCAGTCACACGCCCCTGCCCCTTGGTGTTTCTTTCCAGCACGTGACCACTCGCACACCTCTGTGTACAGATTGTCTTTCTCCCTCCACTTAGAACATAAGCTGCTCGAGGCAGGGGCGTCGTGTGTTTTGCTCATTGCTGTACCCCAGCCCCTAACACAGCACTTGACACGTAGTAAGTACTCAATATTTACTGAATAAAGGCATGAAGGAAACTAATGACAAGCTTGTTTTCTAAATTCCTTTTGGATTGTCAGTTCTCTGGAACAGTGAGGCTCTATTGATAGCTCTGGGGTTTGCTTGTTGGTTTTTGGATTAAGTTAGAGTATCCATAGTTCTCCAGCTCTGTATAATTTGCAGAGCAGCATCTAGCATTTTGGGGTTCCTTACACGTGACTCTCCAGAACCAGCAAGCTGTGAGTTGCACTCCCAAGAGCAGTCAGAAATTCTCGGAAAATGCGAGTCTGGTCTGGTGGGTTTATTATCCTGAATTGGCACTGTTGAATGTGGGCGCAGTTTAAATGAACAATTGTATTGCTCCTGAGTCAGCTGCTTGACTGTTCCCCTGTTCCTGCTGAGATGACTGTACCTGTTAGGATTGCACAACATGTTCGTGACCTAGTAAAGACGGCGCAGTGCAGTTTGCTTTTCAACTGCCTCAGCACTATCGCTGTTAATCGTAACCTTGGCAGACGGCCGGGCCTAGATTCTATGTCTATTTAAGGATCTTTGGCAACAGAAACCATCTCAGCCTTTGCAGAAAGGGGAAACTGATCTGGATTCAAGGCGACTCGTGGAACCCAAGGACTGGGTCTCGGGAAGAACCAGAACCTGGTGGGTGTGTGTGGGGGGGTGGGGGTACCAGCCCAAGGAGGACTCTGCATCAACTAACTGGGCTTCTGATCCAAACAGCTGCAGCACATGGCTGCTCACAGATCCAACTGCATATTTTACCCTTCCAGCTACATAATCTTCCGTCTGTCTGTCCATCCCTCTATTTCTCTCTCTCACGTCCAAGTTTCTATGAAAGCAAATCATATTGGCCCACCTCCAGTGCAGTTAGCTATGGCCAGGTGGCAGGGGTATATTGAGGAAACACTGCTGCGGGGGGGTCAACCCTTGCTGACGGGCAGTGGAAGGCAGGACAGTCATTTTTAGCTGGCTGTCCCCAAACGGGCCTGCAGCACGTGGTAATAAGCGATCTCTTTCCTGTTATTTTTTAGTCAGCTGTCAGACATGCTGTGGGGTACAGCTTCTCGCACCTGACCCCCTGGGGTCCTCCGGGCACGGATGCCTGATGTCCTGATGCCACTAGCTTGCCTCTTGCTGGATTCATCAGGATAATCTACAGCTTTATCCATCCCTTGATTTGTGTATACTTCATGTGAATTTCCCAGTCATCCTATGAGGTCAAGTAGACCAGATATTTTTCTCTCTAACTGCGAGTGAAGGTTACAGAAATAAACTAAGCAACTTGCTCAAGTTTGTGCAGAGGTGGAATCAGGACTAGAATTCAGGCTACCTAATGTTTACACAGGTGTTTCTCAATCATCTTATATGAATAAAAATATACTCAGCTCTTAGGTGTCACACCATACACTTTTTGGCGTTGATATTAAATTTTAAGCTACAGATTTAACGATTTCTAATTTTAAAATATGTTTTAATTTTTATACTTCTATTACTTTACCATCAATTCTAACTCTTAAAATTGTATTTATTAAGGTAATACTTATATTTACTTGATTTCTTTATATATCATCACAGTTGTGTAATTTATGATTTACCAACTGGATCATGTCAATGGTCACATGTGCGCTTTAGAGTTTACAAAAGGATTGTTCTTCAAAAATGAGATAATGTTGGAATAAACTTTCTCGTCCATGTCGCTTTAAGACAAGGAACCTACCTGAGTCATTGATCTGGCCACCTTCATGCACAACGGGAGGAAACACAGGAGTTCTAACACCGCTAACGGACGTTAATTTATATACCATCTGGACTCACAGATGTCATTTGAGTTCTGTTGTTCATAATGACCAATGAGCATAAAAGACCTTGAGAGGTTCAAGTCCATGTTTCACAAAATGTACATTAAAATTTGAGGTTCTGATGTTTCAAAGAGGGACTTACAAGGACACTTTCAGGACTACTAAATACGTGACTTGGGTTTTGTTCTTATAAATGTTCCCATCACCGGGTCTCTTAGCACCATCTCCTAAATAGCTTCACTGTTTACAACCTGTCTCCTGCACCCCTGGCATCGCCAGGCCTTTATCTGTCCAGCAGCTGAGCAGAAAGGCACAAAGTCATTCTTTCTAGCTTAAAAAAGTAATAAAAGCTCATTGTTGAAAAATTAGAAAATGCAGGTAAACAAATGGAAAAATTCATCACAATCCCATCACCTAGGTATGACCGCTGTTAATCACTATTAATATTTTGGGGCTTTCCTCTTCCCAACTGCCCAAGCTAATTGCTTTATTTTTTCCATATTTACAAAAGTAAAAATAATTCAAAGGTACATGAAATAATAATTTCTCTTTTCCCTGTATCTATACTCTGTCCCCCAAAATCACTAGAGGTAACTACTGTTAATAGCTTATTATGCATTTATCCAGAGTGTTTTTACACATATACAAAACATAGGCCCTTGGTTTTATCAAAATTGTGATATTTTACATACTGCTCCGCAACTTTTTTTCTCTCACGATACATTTCAAGCATCAATGTTGGTAGTAATTGAACTTTGCTGTTTTTAATACCTGCAGGGTACACAATTATGAGGATGCATCATTTGTAGAATCAATTTCCTAGGAGTGGCCCAGTGTAATAAGTGTTCTTTGTGTGCCCTTGAACCGTTTAGAAGCAGTAATGCTGGGGCCAGTCTGCTTACAATGAACATTTCGGAGGACCCCCTAGGGCAGACTTTTAACCTGTCTGCCTCAGTGTAGCTGACTGATTTTCAACTAATGCTTCTCACTTGGACTGTGCCATAGCCGTCAGAAATGTGCATCCCACTCCTGGATTACAAATTGCCCTCCAACAGGCTGTGCCAATTTATACCCAGAAAGAGACCCCTTCCCCGTCCGGGCGCCCATTCCCCTTCGCTCTGGCCGGTGCCACATGTCATCAGGGGGTTCATCTTTTTCATAATGATTTTAAAGGACACTCTCTGCATATGTCATGAAGGTTGCAAAAGTCCCTTATAACTCATATTTTAAAATTTTCTAGTGTCTTTTCACTTAGATATTTAAATTGCAATTTAGCTCAATCTGTTATTATTGTCCTTTGTATATTCTAAGTTTTGTATCATACCAAGAATGGCCTCCCCACACCAGTTACTGAACTAGTCATCTTTACTTTATGCTTAAGGTTTGCCTTACACTTTCAGCCGTAATCCACCTCCCATTTATTTAATAGTTTAATTTTGATATAATTTACATGCCATACAATTTGCCCTTTATAAAGCATGCAATGAAATGTTTTTTACTATATTGACGGGGCTGTGCAACGATCACCACACTCTGAATTCAGAACACTTTCATTATCCCCTAAAAGAAGCCCTGTCCCCAGGAGCAGTCGCTGCTCAATCCACCCGCCACCACCCTGCACCCACTAGCCTACTTTCTGTCTCTACTGATTTCATATAAAATGTGGTCATTTGTGACTAGCTTCTTTCATTTAGCTTAATGTTTTCAAGGTTCGTCCATGCTGTAACATGTAGCAGTATTTTTTGCTGAATAGTCCATTGCATGGTTATATCACAATTTGGTTAGCCTCTTGTCGCTTGATAGACATTCGGGTTATTTTCACTTTTTGGCTATTACTATGTACGTTGGCATATAATTTTTGTTTGGAAGTATGTTTTCAGTTCCCTTGGGTGTATACCTAGGAGTGTGATTACGGGTCATATGATAACGTTTAACTTTTTGAGGAATGGCTAAACTGTTTTCCACAGTGGCTACAACACTTTACGTTTCCACTGGTGATGTATGAGGGTCCCAATTTCTCCACATCCTTGCCAACACTTGTTATTGCCTGTCTTCTTAATTATAGCCCTCCCAGTTGTGTGAAGTTGTACTGTGGTTTTGATTTCACTTCCCTAATGACTAATGATATTAAGAGCTTTTGTGCTTATCGGCCATTTCTGTGTGCATTTAAGAGACAGTGTCTCACTATGCTGCCCAGGCTGGAGTGCAGTGACCATTCACCCGCATGATCCCAGTGTACTATAGCCTCAAACTCCTGGCCTCAGTCTTCCTGCCTCAGCCTCCTGAGTAGCTGGGACTACAGGCACGTGCCACTGTGCCTGGCTACCATTTGTACATCTTTATTGGAGAAATGTCTCTCCAGATTTTTTTTTTTGACCATGTTTTGACTGGATTGTCTTTTTATTACTGTGTTGTAAGAATTCTTTACATATTCTAGATACAAATCCCTTATCAGATATATGACTTGCAAGTAGGTTCTCCCACTTTGTGGGTTGTCTTTTCATAGAATGAACTGGGAAACATTCCTTCCTCTTCTGTTTTTGGAAGAGTTTGAGAAGGATTGGGGTTAGTACCTCTTTGAATGTTTGGTAGAATTCACCAGCTAAGCCATCTGGGCCTGGGCTTTTCTTTGTGGGAAGTTTTAAAGTCTATTACTAATGACCAGGTTTATTTTTGCGTGTGATGTTAAGGTGGGACTCTAGCTTAATTTTTTTCTAAATAGCCAATTGTTCTAACACCATTTACTGAACAATCTACCTATTCCTACTCATTTTAAATGCCACAGAAACTTATTTGGACCATTCTGGATCTTGATTGCAACCTTACTCCAGCTGAGGCACAAAGTGAATTTGCTTTACCAGTGGCTATAGCGGTAGTGCCTTGAGAAAGTCTTTGTCCCGTCGGGATGTGAGGTTGGAAAATATTAACAGACGGCCCCAGGACATGGATCATGACTTCCCTGCCATTGCTGCTGCTGTGTCTGTGTGGTCTGGACTGCGCACAGGACCCGCCAGCACCCCCAAGGATATGTCCCCTAGGCTGGGAGCACATCCCTTGGACACCTGCCTGCTCATACCACGGCAGAGGGCCAAGCAAGGCCAGAGGACAGCACCCAGTGCACTGACCTGGATTCTCCCTGTCTCTGCTGACTCTCTGGACTTTGGAGTCTACTTGTTCTGCTGGGCCTTCCCATTTTTTCTGCCCCTCCCGGCACTCATGTTCTTCTCAGACCTTGGACTTGGCCTTTTAATGGCCTTTAACATCGCAGCTTCCACCCTCCCCTCTGCCCTCGGGAACACTGAGTCCTGAACTCTGCTTTCTTTCAGATCCAGGGCAAAGACTATACTCATCAGGGACTCGTCGCCCTCCAGTGCATGCTTCTGCTCATCCCTGAGCAACTCGTCCTGAGCCGGCCCATGACTGCTCATGAGCCAGTCTGGACATGTCTCCCTCAGCCAGACACCCAGGAGACAAGACCCTCTGCTTGAATCTGTCTCATCCCCGCTCCCCTGATGCTATGACACACCAGAGGTGCGTGAGAAGCCAAGAAACAAGGTGGTTTAGAGCAAGAGTGAATGGTGAGAAGAGACCAGGACTTAGTCCTGTGGGACACCAACATTCAGAGGCCAGAGAGGGGAGGCACAGCTAGCAACGGAAGCTGGGAAGAAGTGATGCAGTGGACAGAAAATCAGGAGAACAGGGTGACTCAGAAGCTGAGAGACAAGAATGCTCCAGGCCAGGTGCGGTGGCTCACGCCTGTAATCCTAGCACTCTGGGAGGCCGAGGTGGCCTCAATTGCTTGAAGTCAGGAGTTTGAGACCAGCCTGAGCAAGAGTGAGACCCGTCTCTACTAAAAATGGAAACAATTATCCAGGCATGGTGGCGCATGCCTATAGTCCCAGCTACTCGGGAGGCTGAGGCAGGAGAATCGCTTGAGCCCAGGAGCTGGAGGTTGCTGTGAGTTAGGCCGACACCACCATACTCTACTCTAGCCTGGGTGACAGAATGAGACTCTGTCTCAAAAAAAAAAAAAAAAAAAAAATGCTCCAGCACAGAGGGCAAGGTCAGCAGTATCTAATGCTGAGAGAATTCACATAAGACGCCAATTGAAAAGCACTCAATGGACTTAGCAACATAAAGATCATTGGTGACTTTAACAAACTTCCATGTCCATGATCAGGTAATCCACTATTTAAAATCATTCAAGGGCTCCCCGGTGCCCCCCAGATAAAGCGTCTTCCACTCTAGCATCTTACTACTTTCGTCTTCTCACCACAGGCTCCAGCCATACTGAGCTGCTTGTGTGGACAGATGCCACATTCTCTCTTGCTCCCGTGCTGTTTCTGCCTGGAACTCCTTCTTCTCAAACTCCCAAATGCCCTGTCCCCACTAGCTGAAGTGCCACCTCCTCCAGGAGGCTTTCCCTGACCCCTCAGGTTCAGGTGGGTGGTTCTCGTCTCTTCCCATGGCATCCTGTGTGGGTATAAGGAACATTTCCCCCTAGAGGCATGTCTTGTCCACCCCCGTTCCCCAGTCCTCTGGCCAGGGCCTACCCGCTATTTCCCCATGCATACAGTGAAGCTAGCCTTGGTTGTGGAGGTGCATCCAGCCTCCTTTGGACCAGACAACTGGACATTTGCAAGCCAAATTGGCCATGAGCCACAGTCTCTGGTTTCATGGAGGTCAAGTTTGCTAAGAGACCTAGGCCAGGAGTGAAATTCCTGGCAACCCGGTCCTTGGGGCCATTAGGTTGCAAAATCCCCAGTGTTGACAGGTCAGTGGCTTTTCACAGCATAATCTGTGCCTCCCCACACTTCTCCCCTGCGCCCTGCTCTCCTGCCCCAGGTCCCCCTTCCCTCCTCATGCACCCAGCTGTCAGGCATCTGATAACATCCCATCCACCCATATGGCTTCTGTATTTATCAGGCTCCCTTGGATCTTCCCTTGTCCCTCAGGGCAGGTCTCTGCCTTCTCTCCCAGGTGCTTACATAGTGAAAGGTAACTGTGAGTTTGTCCTCTGGTTAGATTGCTAACTCCCCAAGGGCAAGGAACATGCTCTTTCTCCTTGCATTTGCTGAGCCCATACCTTGCTACACTCTACTTGCTAACCGATTTCAGGGAAAATCAACTTTTATATTATTAGTGACCAAGGAGGCAGCGTGCTACAAGCTTTCAAACCATTCTGAGCATGCTTCTTAGGCGCGGCAGTGGCATTATGCAAGATTTACCCTCTGCACACCACTCCCCTAAAATCCAGCTTCTCTTAACTCAGGGCTCAGCTGTCTCCTTGCTCAAAGGCTGGGCGCCCCCTTGTGGAAGAAACCCTCTCTTCAGAAAGGTCAAACACCCCTTGTCACCTGTGAACCACACATTGCCCTTGTAAAAAACCCTTCCTGGGATTGGAGGGCAGATCAATTCTGCTTTTTAAAAACATGTAGTAATGTATATTGTTTTATTTCTGATAATAAAACTGTGCCTACTCATGTCATAAAATTATGTAACAAATTATTTAAAAGATCCAATAAAAAAAATCACCATAATCCTACCACCTTCCACAGATAGTCACTGTTGACATCTTGATGTATTTTTCCCTGGACCTTGTCCCATGAAAACATATGAAATAGGTAAAGACTCTATACAAGGGCATACATATAATACAGAAGTTGAAATGTACGTTTTAGCAGTTGAGTCATTCCTCCAGTGACCAAGCCCTCCGGCTTTAGAGACGGTCCGCTCCGTTTAGCACACAGCCCGCCCTGGCTCCACCCTGAGCACTCAGGCTTCCCTCCCCTGCTCTACTTGTGTTTCCTTCCACAATTATCAACCTCTACCTACTACACAATTTTCTTATTTATCACGTATATTGTGCGTCTCTCCTTCACCCCCCTCAACATAACTGCCGAGAAGGCAAGAGCTTTGTGGGTTTTGTTCAGTGATGCATCCCAAATGCCCCATGCAGTTCCAGGCACAGAGCACGTGCTAAAAAACCATTTGTGGAAGGATGACTTAAGACATGAATCTTCCATTTTTGATTAAGAAATTATTTGTAAACATGCAATCAACAAAAATGTATTCTTTGGCCATATCATGGTTTATGTAACCATTTCCCTATTGTAGGTCATTTAGGCTGATGATAATTTTCCATCATGATAAATATTTTGAAAGACTTCTTTATACTTACACCTCCGTTCACATTTCTCATTTTCCTAGAATAAATCCTGGAAACTTGATTTCTGGATCACATGGTATTAACATTTTAAGTTTTCCTGACGGCCAATGCCAAGTCGATTTCCACAATGCTTGTACCATATCATAATATACAGTCAGTCTCACCCAAGTTTTGCAAGCACTGAATATATACTATTATCTTGTGAATCCTGGATGATTTTCCAGGCAAAAAATTATGTCTCATTTTAATTTGCATGCCTCTGATTTTTAAGGAAGTTAAAAATATTTTTACAGGTATTGGCCATCTGGTTCCCCTCCATTAACACACCAATTCATGTATTTGCCCATTTTTAAGGGATTTGTTTCCTTTAGGAACCATATGAACTGTTTGTATTTAATAACGTCCTCAGGTATTACCCTTTGTTATATTTGTCACTTATTTTGCCCAGATTGTTGTTTAACTTTTAATATAATTATGGCTCCCCCCTCCCCCATCTAGGAGTTAAAAAGTTCTTTCTGTACTTAGATCTGCTAGCATTTTTCTTTGGTATGCGTTCCACTGCTTTTACACCTAGAAAGCTGTTCTGAATGCAGAGAGAGTTTTTGTGATTCCAATGTTCACATTTAATTCTTAAATTCATCTTTGGTATATAGTGTAAGGTAAATATCTCAGTTCATTTTTTTCTCCACAAATGATCACATTTCCAAAGATACTTATGAAATAATAATGCCTGATTCTGATTATTCCATTATTTATAATGTACTTAAATATATTAGATTCTATTCTTGGGGTAGTTATTCATTTGCCAGTTTGTAACATAATGCCACATTTTGACTATTATTTTAATATATTTTCAAGTTCCTCCTTATTTAAAAAATTTTTTTAGCTATTCTTCATTTCCCAAAATTGTAATGAGATACCAAGGAGGTGATTCAACTCAATTCAGCACAGCTTTTGAGACGGGGTCTCACTCTGTCGTCCTGGCTAGAGTGCAGCGGCATCATGATAGCTCACTGCAAGCTCAAACTCCTGGGCTCAAGCCAGCCTCCTGCCTCAGCCTCCCTCCAGAATAGCTGAGACTACAGGTGTACACCACTACACCTGGCTGATTTTTCTATTTTTAGTAGAGATGGAGTCTCACTCTTGCTCAGGCTGGTCTCGAACTTCTGAGCTCAAGTGATCCTCCTGCCTCGGCCTCCCAGAGTGCTAGGATTACAGGTGTGAGCCACTGTGCCCAGCTAAAACAGTTGTGAAGATATTTAGGCTTAATGACGCTTTCCATTTGCGCTGCACTTCGCAGATTACAGCTCACCACCACTGAGACTGACTTTATTTCTTCCTTTTAAACATAAGGAAGAAAAAGTGAAATAATGCCAGGCTCTAGCTCCAGGAATGTCCCCTCGAGCTACTGGGGACTAGGAGATAAAGTGAGGGGGGTGGAGAACCTGGCTTCTTGACGCCACCAGTGTGCCTCTGGTTGCAGGGGGGTGCCATGAGCCTGGACATGGATTTCCTGAATCAAATC